>WUAW01011874.1:20895-32414 GCA_017165845.1 Thaumetopoea pityocampa | reverse complement strand
GTCCAGAATAATGAATTGATCTTCTACATTAAATACCATTGCTGAATTACCATTAATCATCACTCGATTGAAATTATTAAACGGAAATTAATTAAGTCCTAATAAATGCCACAATAGATAAATTAAGGTTTTCTTTTAAATTCAAGGTGAGATAATCAAAACATGACATTTCTGTATACATATTTATGTTTTATCAGGTATTTTATATTTGGAATAATTGCATTTAACATCTTACTCTATATTTAAATATTTGGTGGATGATACTGTTGAATATAATTATCTATTACTATAATAGCTTAGAATATTCTAAGCTTTTCGTCATCATCTTCAGCCCAGCAAAGCCCACTGCTGAACATGGAGGAATTGTTCTAAAACGGAGGATTTGCCATAATCTCCATGCTTGTCAGGCGTCTTGGAGATCGCCGTAGATGTTGATTGAGTAACAGGGTAACACTGCGGCCGGTTATCCTGGTATATCCCTTAGCTGATTCTCGCAGCATCCACCATCCGTAAATCCATCATCCAGCATCCATCCAGCATCCGTAAAGAAACGCATTTAATTACTCCGCACAGCATATACCTACGGCTCCGGTACACAATTATTAACCCTTTAGCAACCCAGCAACGTTATGAAAAAGTATTTCAAAAATGCCATTATTATTTTAAACTCCAACGAATACCTTAAGATAAATAAAAGTCAACATTGGTACAGCTTTTTTTAAACATTTTATATTTTCTTTTCGAAAAAATAAGAAAAAGAACATATAACACTATCGATATAACGTAGTATTACGTTTGATCGCTGACTTGGCGAAAAGTACCAGAAT
Organism: Thaumetopoea pityocampa; assembly: GCA_017165845.1. Classification (NCBI taxonomy): domain Eukaryota; kingdom Metazoa; phylum Arthropoda; class Insecta; order Lepidoptera; family Notodontidae; genus Thaumetopoea; species Thaumetopoea pityocampa. Next base: position 31,587 of record WUAW01011874.1, on the reverse strand, counting down.
TCACTTCGGGTGTGATAAGTTCTAAGTGCCGGTAATATTACGGTCGCTGTAATTCACTTCGGGTGTGATAAGTTCTAAGTGCCGGTAATATTACGGTCGCTGTAATTCATTTCGGATGTGATAAGTTCTAAGTGCCGGTAATATTACGGTTGCTGTAATTCACTTCGGGTGTGATAAGTTCGAGGCGTTGGTAATATAAATTACGGTCGCTGCAATTCACTTCGGATGTGATAAGTTCGAAGTGCCGGTAATATTACGGGCGCAGTAATTTTGTGAAGGTAGATGGCGCACGTAGTAATACGGAGAATGCCGTTAAGAGGTTAACACTAAATGGTAGGTTTTATATATTTGACGTTATTTATGACGTTATAATGGCAGTCACATGACCATTTTTCAAATTAAACATTATATTCTTTTCCAGTTTATTATAAATAATAGACAATTTAACATAGGCAATAAAACACAAAATAATTATCATGTAATAATTAAAAAAGATTTTGATTAAAGTCTTAAAAGCGGTCATTTAACCGCTCTGGTAGGTTTAGTTTAAAAAAAGTCGTCTCTCCGTATACGCTACGGAGGTGGCAAAGAAAGTGTTAATGAGAGCTTTCCTCGTGATTCAGTTCCAGAAAGCGAGAAGCCTATGGAGATGGAGCAACTGGCACGAGCGGAAGCTCTGACGATGCGTTCGCGGACGCGCTCTCTATGCCAGAACGGGAAGATGTAAGTGAACTCACCATCGGCGGGGAGTTCATGCTCACACATTAGAACCTGAATGATCGCGTACAGTGTTTCAGAGGGATTTCCTCCCACGCACGCTCCGATTGTGGAATGAGCTCCCCGCTGAGGATTTCTCTAAGGATTACAGTAAAAGGTTCTTCAAGAGGAGAGTAAGTAAATTTCTAAAGGGTCAGCAATACGTATGTGATATTCCAGACGTTGCAGGTGTCCATAGGCTACAGTAACCGCTTACCATCTGGCGGACCGTAAGCCTGTCTGCCATCATCGTAATATTAAAAAAAACACACAATCCTAAGGAACCAGTTTTAACGCACGCCTTTACTTACAATAAAGGCTCAATAACCATCATCAGTTTGTGAAGTCCACTGCTGAATAGGGGGAACCTTACAAAACAGGTATTTGTCATAATCTCCACGCTTAGTAGGCGAATATACGAATATGGATTGGGGATGATTATGATGATGATGGTGGTGATGATGGTGATGGTGGTGGTGGTGGTGATGCTTGTGATGATGATGGTATTGAATGTCCTCAGAATGGGGTTCCTCCGGCGGCGCGCGTCGTCCGATAGCCCTCGCCGCGAGCCGTTCATGGTGGCTGCCGCGAGGCCGTTCTCCCCTCGTCGCACGACCGTGAGCAACAACGGCTATTACAAGATTTGCTTTGTCAATGGCTATGTGTGAGCACACGCACCCGCTCCAGTCCGCTTCTCCGTGCCAATCCGCTGGATTTAAACGTTTCACGGAAGTTTTTTCATTGATTATTACGTTTTATTGGTTACTAATATTACTACTATACAACGTTATTTTTATTTATTTGTTTACATTTCATACATAAAACGTGTACATTCTTAAATAAAGTTAATCTGAAAATAGTTCGTTCAAAATCAATTAAGTAGGTAGCATTCAAATACTTTGCTAATTTTTGTCACCAAGAAATGTTTTAATATCTCGTCTTGATTCACATCTGTAAAATTCATCTTAAATCTAGTTAATCCCGGACGATGCATATTCGTCATCCACCCTCTTTTACTGTAGCAATGATCTTAATTTTGATACTAATTTTACTTAATGAAATTTTAAATGATAATTTGAAGAAATTTAAATGATGAGAAATTAAAATGAAAATAATTTAAAGAAATCAACAAGTACTTATGACGTTTTTATTTGAATTATAAACACCAAAAAAAAAAATAACGTCATGTACCAAGATAATAATATCCTGTTTTTATATGCATTGTACATATATCTCGTAACCAAGATACACAAGGCTTACAAACTTCACTGAAAAACAACGAATTACTTTCTATACTATTATCTATACTATTATTAAATAGGTAATCTTCAAATTTAAAAAAATCAAAGATGTTTAAAACGAAACCACTCAGATCGACTAATTAGGGACTTCTGAAACCAAATACGTCGATGTTTGTTTGTTTGTTCGAGCTTCACGCAAAAACTAGCGGGTAGATTTTAGTCAAACTTTTATAGGTTTAAAGGTACTATTTTGACTTAAATACTGCGGCATGTTTCATCAAAATCGGTCCAGTAGAATTGATGATATAGCATGACCCCTGTTTAAGTAGACACCGTTAAGGTACGAGAGCTCAAGTAAACGTTGTTCTAAGGCTTTTTATATAAATGTGTGGTTGTTTCGAGATTGTCCATGTAGCGGAAACCGACATTCACGCAGGCGGAGCTGCGGACAAAAGCTAGTCGATACTATTATAAAATTGTTAAATGTCAAATTTTCAAAAATGAAAGATATTTAAAAACAAACTACTCAGATCGACTAATTAAGGGTTTCTGAAACCGAATCCGTCGATGTTTGTTTGTTCGAACTTTAGGCAAAAACCAACGGGTAGATTTTGAATAAACTATTACAGTCTTAAAGGTACTATTCCGACTTAAATAATGCAGTATATTTCATCAAAATCGGTCCAGTAGAATGAAAGGTACAGCTGATCCCTGTTTTAGTAGTCGCCGTTAAGGTACGAGAGGTCAAATAAAAGTGGTTCTTATACTTTTTATATAAATGTATGATTGTGCCGGATTTCCCATGTAGTGGAAAACCGACATTAGCGCGGACGGAGACGCGGGCTAAAGCTAGTAATATATAAAAGCGATAAACTTTGTCTAGATGATGCGGTATCTACGTTACATGGTCTTTAATGAAGATAGTACTAATTATTGTTTTCTATACTATTATAAAATTGTTAAATGTCAAATTATATAAATAAAAAATATTTAAAAAAAAATACTCAAATCGACCAATTAAGGGCTTTTGAAACCAGCCCCCCTAGCCAAGTTGACATTCGCCAATCTTTATCGCTAACAGAAAGGATAAAAATGTATTGGAATGATACTTCTATACGATAAGTCACGTGTGACTTGGCGATTAGAAGTGTCATTCCAATACATTTTTTCGTTTCTATTAGCAATAACGATTGTCGAATGTCAACTTGGCTAGGGGGCAGATCCGTCAATGTTTAATGGATGTTTTAGTAACTGTCGTTAAGGTACGAGAGCCTAAGTAAAATGGTTCTATTTTTTTTTTAATATAAATCTATGATTTTTTTGGGATTTTCCACGTAGTGGAAAACCGACATTCACAGACACACGTAGACTTAGTAGGATAGTGTAAGAGAGTTGATTTCTTTAAATTAGATATCAAATTAGGTGGCCATTCTTTAAATTAGGTATTAGAAAGTAAATTTTTGAATTTACTTTGTAAAACATTTGATAGGCAATTAATACTGATCAGATGTCTCAAGTTTTTTTTTATATCGGATATGTTCGTTATTTAATGAAACGTGTCCAGATTGGAAGGGTATTTTAGATAGATTCTAACAAAAAATATTTAGTATAATTAAAAAATTAAGATACTTAGTACTTGAATCCGTCACAACCTACATGAATGTAGAATTCCGATAGAGAAAATCAATTTTAAATTTATTACATTGGATATGATGAAAAAACTTCCTATGTAGTGTATTAACACCAGTGAGGTACCATTCAATAATGGTGGTAATTTTGCTGTAATAGAACTTAACTAAATTTAGTCTCCTCCTATCTTTTTCTTATATCAAACTTTAAACGGAGATAGCAAACATTTTTAGCGAGTACCAGTACCTACCGTTACTCTCAAATAGTACAAAAAATGTTGCGTTTTTGCGTATTTTTGAGCGTGTGATGCGCGATCACGTCTAAATTTCTCAATTATGACGTTTCTAAACAAAACTTACAGCACCAAAACTGTAGCTATCTCGTTTTGACGTTTGATATTAGAAAATGATAGGGAGAGACTAAATTTAGTTGAGATCTGTTACCGTAGAATTACTACCAATATATATTTATTATAAGCAAAATATGTCTCACCCTTGTTTTAAATAAAGTAGTTAAGAAGGCCTTTAATTAGGTAACAATAAAGATATTTATGGTAATTAATACAATAATTTAGCGAGGGTACTAATAAATTTGGAGGTAATATAATAATTAACTATAAAGACAGTTGGATAAAAACGAAATTTACCACCTTTTTTAAAAATGATATTTATTAGAATTCATAAAGATACTCTGTGAGATATATTAATGTAAGAGCGAGATTGTATTATATAATAAATTACTCAAAAGTAGCGAGTGAGATATTGTATTCGGAATTACGTAAAAGTAGCGAGCGAGATTGTATTCGAAATTGTAGTCAATGTATTGGCCAATAAAATTGCCTTTGAATAAAAAACACTTTTAGACATTTTAAGAAAATTGTTGTTAAAATTGATAATAAATTAATTTTTAGTGAAAAATATTTCATGTTTTCAAACTTTATCTATGTCATTTGATTGATTAACGTTCGATTGTTATAACTTTATCGTCTAGGCACTAAGTTCATGTCAATTCGTTTCTCGCTTAACATCTAGCATTAATGTTTAAATCCAGCTTACCGATTATGCAAAATTTGTTTTGTTGTCTGTTAAACTACTAATCTGTCCATTTTGATTCGAGCAAGTTGTCTTGAAAATATATATTTTAATAAAACATCATTAAGCTTTTCATTCTTCATCCCGCAGCTTAGCTGATCCTTCCTTAATTTAACATATCCCTTTATTTTATTCAACGTTGAGTCACTTCTGATTTTATGCTAATGCGTTATTAACATCAATATTCTAAGTCGCATTGATAAATTTATTTTGTTCAATGCTGAGTTACTTCTGAGTTTATTTGTGTGCTAATGCGTTATTCACATTGATATTCTAAGTCGCATTGATAAATTTATTTTGTACAATATTGAGTCACTTCTGATTTTATTAGCGTGCTAATGCATAATTCACATTGATAAGTTGCATTGATATATTTATTTTGTTCAATGCTGAGTCAATTCTGAGTTTAATTAAGTGCTAATGCGTTGTTCACGTTGATCTTCTAAATTGTATTAATAAATTGCAGTATTTAGTAAGTACTATTTCACGTAATAACAATTTATACCTAAAATAAAATATTTTGGGGCATTAAATATGCTATATAATAAATACCCCAAAATATTTAATACATATTTGTTTTCGAGAACAAAATCATTATTTATAAATAAATTAAAACCTGATGAACAAAATTTTCGAAATGTAAAGAGTACAATATGAGCCGATTTTGGCTTGAAAGATTTGTTTTTTGTATAGTGAAGAAAGTCGCAAAGTAATTTTTAAGGAATCTGGGTAGAAAAGAAAATAGGGGCTAATATTACCCCATAAAGACCCCAACGGGGATTAAAATTATCCCATAAAGTAAATTATGGGGTAATTTTAACCCCCATTAGGCCGAAAATTACCCCATAATATACTGAAAGTTAGTCAACTAACCACCGTCACATCGAAAAGGCGAGTTATTAGTGTCGAAAACTAACTTTAAGGGGTTCTTTTGTTATTTTTTTGTATCGAGAATTTTTTTTAAGAACATGTTTTTGATTCTTGTATATTACCAGAAATATATTCAAGATTAACATATATTTTTCCCATTGCAATAAAATGAATATCTTTGGTCAAACGAAGGTTTGAAAGAAGCCTATTTGACTCATGTCAGCACCTTAAGACATTCACTGCCGGACGAAAAAGAAGTGCCCATGTGAATATAACCGGACGAATTTTAAAGTTTGGGAAAAGGCTCATAAAAACCGAACTAAAAATTATATTTACATAATTCAAAAAAGCAACGTATTAACAATCTTGTAATGAAATTAGAACATGTGTAATATATTATAAATTTATTTAAGTAAATTCGAATCTCGGGAATTAAAATATTTTTTTATTAAATTTAGTCGCTTTGATATGAGTAAGGTGTATTTTTGCAACGGTACCGCCCTACTCGGATCCAAGTGACAGGCAATGAATTTGTTGAAAATGGATCGCTTGCAGTTAAATGGATGTTTATACATTACATCACTGACTCAACCATCATCTGAATTGTAATTTTATTGAAGTTAATTTAAGCGCGTTAGGAGAGGATGACGAGAGTGAATATTAATATTTTTGAATTCTTTTTTTTACTTCTTTTTTTTATTTAGAGGCTTTTGTTTAGGATTAAACTTGCCATCCTCATTATTCCTACGAATCATAGTTAAGTAATCCTATCGATTTATACCTTTCCAAGAAAACTTGATACTTGGATGGCATCATCACTACATGGTTTAGATTAGAGGTTCTCAAACTTTTTTGTCTTATATTTTTCACTTTTGGGTAGACCCCCAAAGCTTAATTAATATGATTTTTTTGTAAATTTATTAACTTCAAATTTGTTTTTGACGGTTGGCGTAGACCCCTTGCACGTCATCGTCGACCCCTGGGGGTCGAAATAGACCACTTTATGTATCAACGGTTTAGATAATACACTTTAAAACGCACCTATATCAATGAGGTTGATTTTAGTACAATCCAATATATCTCTTCTTTCCCTGGTTAGTCTGGCACATTCCACCAAAAAGTGATAGACATTTTCCACTGTACAATATTTTTGGATTCTTAATTTGTATTTTTATAAATTAAATTACCTGAGAGTAAAATCACGTGATTTTTTTTATTCAAATAAATATAATATTTAAATATTAAAACAGTGCCGAATTTAGACGAAAAGAGGCCCTAGGCTATTCCACTTATGAGGGCCTTTCACCTCTCATTTTTAAAGTAAATTACATTTTTATGTTCGTTCATTAGTCGTATACGCGTAGAATTTCTCCATATTTTCGGTCCAGTGTTTTAGTGTTCACCTTTTTTAGAATTGTGTAATTTTAATTTTGCTAAAAATTTGAATGTGGGCGTACATTCAAATTTCTTGATCTTGATTCTTGATCTAGAGGCCGAAGGCTGAAGCCTAATTAGCCTATAGGAAAATCCGGCCCTGAGGACATATATTTTGAATTCGAATCAGAAGCAAGCCACTCTGACTTTTCGTAATCATGTGCGTATTATTAATTTAATATAATATTTTTTTTAAGACAACTCCCGCATTAGGATTCATTCCTGTGTCGCGGGGACTTTACAAACATTCAAATAACGGGAGCACAGAACACCCAGACTTAGAACGATAATTTGTGATTTACGCAAAGTTGTTTGGTCCTGTGTGGGGATCGAACCCACAATACCCGACAGCGCAGTGATCGCTTAAACCACTGCGCCATCCGTGCAGTCAACTTCATAGTCAAATTAAATATCATTCGCTTCAAACATTGAAGGAATTCGTGGAGAAACCCAAATGCCTGAAAGATTTTCTCGATGTCGTGTGAGGTTTGCCAAGCCCCATTAGACCAACGTTATGGACTATAGCAGAGGTTCCCAGACTTTTTTTCTCATAGACCACCTTCAAAATTTAGCTGGTTCCGGTAGACCCCCTGCAGCTACATTTCTATTATATTCCCAAAACTCAGCAAAAAAATGAAGATTATTATTGAAATTTGCGTACGCCAACATAGACCCCCTTCGAGTCTCCCGTGGCTCCCTAGGGTTCCACCTGGACAACTTTGGGAACTAAGGGACTATAGCCTAACCTCTCTCATTCTAAGAAGAGGCCTGCTCCCTGCATTAGGACAGTAGATGGGTTAATTATCTATCTATACCATTATAAAATTGTTAAATGTCAAATTTTCAAAAATCAAAGATATTTAAAAGCAAACTACTCAGATCGACTAATTCAGGGCTTCTGAAACCGAATCCGTCGATGTTTGTTTGTTTATTTGTTTGTTTGGGCTTCACGCAAAAACCAGTGTGTTGATTTTGATTATACTGTTACAGTCTTAAAGATACCGATTTAATTAATGCGGTATGTTTCATCAAAATCGATCCGCTATAATTGAAGATACAGCTTGATCCCCGTTTTAGTAGCCGCCGCTTAGGTACGAGAGGTCAAGTAAAAGTGGTTCATAGACTTTATATAAATCTATGATTGTGTCGGGATTTCCTATGTTGCGAAAAACGACATTCACACAGGCGGAGCCGCGAGCAAAAGCTAGTAATGAAATGTAATTGACGGCGGTGTAAGTATAGCAACCGCTCATAAACTGGCCTCGACACGGTTCTTTCCTTTGCACTGCTTGCAAAAACCCACTTACACAGATCAGGTCTGGAAGTAAAACAGTGATAGGAAGCCGACGAGAAAATTATAATGATATATGTAATTCTTACAGGAGACTCATTTCGAGAAACGGTTGTGGAAACAAGTCACTAGAAGACGTCAATCCTGTGGATCCATAAGTCAGATTTAATCTAACGTAAAAAAAAATATTCGCATAAAGTGTTCATGTGTAGAAACATCATAGATGTAGCTTCAATGGAGACAATTTTAAACACGATTGATCAGTGTGAATAGTTGATTTATGATATTATACGTGAGAATAGCGAAATTAAACGAATGCCAAATGTTAACAGAGTACATGCCAAAACAAACTCACGAAGGGGACCTGTCAACACTTCATATCTTAGAGAAAAGTAATGTTACAATGTGTCTATAAACTTTGAAGTTTGAGCGTAACAAATTAGGCTAACGTTACATGGTGTTAATTCTGCTGAAACAGAACTTAAAAACATTTAGCCCCTCCCTATCTTTTTCTAATGTCAAACGCCAAAACGAGATAGCATACATTTATAGCTAGTACCACTCTACATTTCTGTTAAACGGTTCAAAAAAAAGGTTGCGCTTTTGCGCATCTTTAGCCCGTATGCTCCGAAGTCGCGTCTAAATTTCTCAATTTTGACGTGTCTAAACAAAATTGACAGCTCCAAAATTGTAGTTATCTCGTTTTGGCATTTGAAATTAGAAAAAGATAAGGAGAGGCTAAATTTAGTTAAGTTCTGTTACCGCAGAATTATCGCCATAGTTGATTGTACAATAAAAAAAGAGCGGTTTAAAATTTCTCAAAATAGATAATGTACAGTAAGTGTTTTATTTATAAAAGAGCTTGATAGTTGTACATTTAATAGTTAAATAATGTTTTAGCGTATCTAATGTACTCACTGTAACGATGTTATATTTGTGAGGAATGTTGTGAATTTGTTGTTTCATGATATCTCTATTGTAATATATTGTCTCATGGATGTGTTTGACACCAATTTTATCCTTTGTAAACGCTTCTTTTATATGTCGCATAAGTTTTAGACGGAATATATCGTAAGCACACTGGTGACAGCGCAATATATTATTCAAAAGAAAATGTAGTCGAGTATATTGATAATGCTGATGATATTACAATAATTTTACTAAAATTCATTGTTAACCAGAGAAAATTCCCTAAATTGACACGAAATGTTTTAGTACTCAAAGTAACGATAGCTCCAATATTTTAAAAGTAAAATTATGTTTTTATCTCGAATTCCACACTGTATTTTATTATATTATAAATTTGAGCAAAGAAAATATCTGGCATAAGAGACGAAATAAAACAAAATTTTAAATAATGTTTCATTCTTATTTGAAAATATATAATCATTTAAAAAAGAACGTGTGACAAGTGAAACAGTTTTAGGCATATAGTTTTTAATAAATTCAATAAACTCTCATTCTTATTTTAAAATATAACAAAAGAATTATATATTTAAAAAAAGAACGTGTAAGAATTGAAACATCTTTATTCATTAATATCTCTTATTTTATTTTAAAATTTATCAACATCAAAAAAAGAACGTGTAAGAAGTGAAACATCTTTAGGCACATAGTTTTCAATACATTCAATAATGTCTCATTCTTATTTTAAAATTTTTCATCATTAAAAAAGGGACGTGTAAAAAGTGAAACACCTTTTAGGCATATAGTTTTTAATAAATTCAATAGTGTCTCACCCTTATTTTAAAATTATTCATCATTAAAAAAAGAACGTGTAAGAAGTGAAACACCTTTAGGCGCATAGTTTTTAATAAATTCAATAATATCTCTATTTTAAAAATTATCATTAAAAAATAAAATGTAAGAAGTGAAAGACCTATAGGCATATAGTTTTTAATAAATTCAATAATGTCTTCTTCTTTTTTTTCTTATGGCAATCGGCTACTGCCTTCTTCTTCTGGCTTTGTGCCAGATTTAGTTACAACAAGACTCAAAAGTGCGAACAGCTAACTTCGTCAAAGTTCGTAAACTCCGCGGTGGCTTACATCGACAAGTGTGAGGAGCCCCAGAAACAGACCGTGACTTCCCCGAGACGCCGCCTACCAACCGTCCAAGACGGTACCTACTTACTACGAAATGAGATACGTCATTATCATCATCATTATCAGCCTCTGGCAGTCAACTGCTGGACATAGGACCCTCCCAAGGCGCGACACTTGACCCGATCTTCGGCTGCACGCAACCAGTAGGTATATCTGTTATACAGTAAATGAAATATACGTGTTACAATCCCTCCTGAAGATCGGTTTAGGTTAACTCTCAGGGCACCCGACTTTTTAGTCGGCCCCCATTGCCCTTATAATGCCTTTATCCTAAT
>WUAW01011873.1:82963-92999 GCA_017165845.1 Thaumetopoea pityocampa | reverse complement strand
ATGAAAAAATTTATAGGTAGTGAAAGACTGCCGAAGTCGTACCAGAATGCTAGCGTGACCACACAGATTTAGTAAAATGAGCAAGAGGTGATTACTAAGAGGGGTTTAGTGAGTGTGAGTCCTACATAACCTCTCGGAGGTATGCGGTAGACATCTGACGACTGATTGGTAGGTACAAGGCAACGACCCTGTTTTCTATGTCAATTGGTTCCAGGTCCGAGTCATGGTTGGAACAAACTTTGTGTGATGAGCACGAATGTTCTAAGCCATGTACATTTTGATTGAATATCAGAATAACGCTGCTGCTTTTTAACCTGGTACATCTCTTAACCGATTCTCACAATACAAACAGGAAGAGACGGAGTGACGTCATTATTAAGCCGGCGCCATACAGGACTTTTTCATACATTGCTGATATTTTTTTTTAAACCGTAAATGGGGGCGTTAATATGGTAAATTATGCGTTTAATTTCTATGTAATTGAAACGCATCTTTTTTTCATACATAGTGAAGACGTGAGCTAAGGCTTTTTTAAACATATTCTACATTCAAATGTCTGTCTTCATCCTCGAACTTGCGGAATTATAATATTCCATAGAATTTAAAACTACTCCAAAGTTTGGGTATCTTTGCCCCAATCTTCCCTTAATGTTATCTTATTATAACTAAAATGACTTCGGTGTTCGAAGATAATAGTCGAACCGGAGCTCTTCAACATCAATATTTTTTACAAAGATTTTTTAACAATCCGCGATAATATGCTTTTAGATATTCAGTGCTATATTTGTATTATATATTTGTATTTTTTTCAGTGTTTTATAATATTGTTGTCAGAATTTTTATTTTAAATTATTAACCTAAAATAGGTAGATAGATAGAATACACTGTATTGTAGATCAATTAATAACTAATTCCTTACACAACATAACAATACAAAAGGTATAAAATATAGGTCTAAAATACATTCATACATGCATACAATCACGACTTTTTCCCTATTCCTCCGGCGGGGAATCGAATCCCGATCGCCCGCGTGATCAGCGGGGAGACTGACCACTATACTACCGAAGAATTGGATTAGGTAGAGACCATTTTTTTCAGCTTGGTACGAGCAAAGTAACTATCCGTGGCCCATTTTTCGCCCCCGCGGGAAAAGAGACATGTCGGGTGGCGAACCAAGACGCCGCCATTTTATGAGGTTCAAAGTGATTAAAGTTCCTCATTGCGTTCCCAGAGAAAAAGGATGAGATAGGAAAGGTGTCTTGAACAAGGAATGTGGAATTTGGGAAAAGGACTATAGTATATATGTTTTTAATGTTTGTAAATATTAATTATTTCCTATACGTGAAAACCTGTAATTGACTCTGTGTTGAATACATTTACTCTATTTTATTGTATTAGTTGTAGGTTTACTATTCCATAAATAAATGAATACAGATGATATGCTCGTGTATAAGCCTAATTTAAAAACGATCTATCGTACTTAGCGATAACGAGAGTTTTACTAGTTTTAAAGTTTCTTTACGGCATTCCTCATGATTTGTATATAAACGCCGCTTAAATTATGCGAATAAATTTCGATTTTGGTAATCTCACGCTGTGCCCATCCCATCGCACTCGTGAAATAGTAATATTCTTTATAAGTAAAATCATAATTCTCCATTGTTTTGATATTCATATCACGACCCCCGTTGTTAGGCGATCAGGGACAAAAAGGTTGTTACGATGCACTCTGGCGGGAAACGCCGCGGGACAATGTTATCTCGTTGCCATCGGCACGTGGCGTGACAGTCATTTGTTTTATTTATGAGCGACGTTACCAGATACTTTTTAAAAAGTAAATATAATATATAATATAAATAGCTTTTGCCCGTGGCTCCGCCCGCGTGAATGTCGGTTTTTCTCCATATGGGAAATTCCGACACAACACAGGTTTATATAAAAANATAATCTCACGCTGTGCCCATCCCATCGCACTCGTGAAATAGTAATATTCTTTATAAGTAAAATCATAATTCTCCATTGTTTTGATATTCATATCACGACCCCCGTTGTTAGGCGATCAGGGACAAAAAGGTTGTTACGATGCACTCTGGCGGGAAACGCCGCGGGACAATGTTATCTCGTTGCCATCGGCACGTGGCGTGACAGTCATTTGTTTTATTTATGAGCGACGTTACCAGATACTTTTTAAAAAGTAAATATAATATATAATATAAATAGCTTTTGCCCGCGGCTCCGCCCGCGTGAATGTCGGTTTTTCTCCATATGGGAAATTCCGACACAACACAGGTTTATATAAAAAGCCTTAAAACCACTTATACTTGACCTCTTGTACCTTAACGACGGCTACTAAAACAGCGATCAAGCTGTATCTTCAATTCTACTGGGCCGATTTTAATGAAACATGTTGCAGTATTTATGCTACCTTTAAGTCTGTAATAGTTTAACCAAAATCTATGCGCTGGTTTTTGCGTGAAACCCGAATAAACGAACGAACCCGAATATTTGATTTCAGAAGCCCTAAATTAGTCGATCTGAGTAGTTTGTTTTTAAATGTATTTGACTTTTGAAAATTTGACAATTTTACAATAGTATAGATAGATAGATATTCCGGACACTTTCACACACACTGATCTAGTCCCAAACTAGGATTCAGTGTGTCTTGGGTACTAGACAACGATATATGTACGTACTTGTATAGATAAGTATACCATATAAGTATTATATATACTCGTATAGCTAAATACGTCTATGACTCGGATACAAACATTTGTCCTCATCATACAAAGTTTGTCCCTACCAGGATTCGAACCCGGGACTCATTGGCACAGAAAGCAGGGTCACTGTCTACTTTATCAATCAGTCGTCAAATATAATTTTATAAATCCCCTACGCAAAACGAGGGATGTTATAAGTGTGACGTGTGTGTCTATCTGTGTGTCTGTTTGTGGCCTTGTAGCTCCCAAACGAGTTGACCAATTTGGATGGGGTTTTTTTTGTTTGATAGCTGATGTGATCGAGATGGTTCGTAGTAATAGTTTATGAAGATCAGTCCAGGAGTTTGGAGATTATCAGCTCATTTCCTACTCGACAATAGGTTCTTACCAACTTTCATTTGTTTAATTGATAGAAATTTTGGTGCACCTACTTGTATTTTCAAGATATACCTAGTAACCTTGAGCTGATGATGCAACATCAAGTAGTCTGCTGGATACCCAATTCCTGAACAAGTTACAGCAGATATAGTATGTTTGGGCTCTTAGGAATGGTCTCAATGAGTATGCGTTAGATAGATGATGATCGAGGATATTGAGAATGAGCGGATTTCGGCAAGTAAAATTTTCTATTGCGATTTTGTGTTTCGTTCCGAAAGTATTTACGTGAACGTGAAGACAGTGCGTTGTTCGTAGCATGTCTATTAATTAATAAACATATCCAAAAGTCTGAAATAAAAATTAAATTAAAAATTTCAAGAACACCGAAACAAATAACTTCTAAAAAGTAAATAATTCATATTATTTATTATGTTTGTTGGCCCCCTAACTTTATTATAAGTATCCAAGAGTAGCAAGAGTAATCGCGTCGGGGGACTGTTAAGTAAATAAAATGAAACCTTTACTAAATTTGAACTACGAATGGGGAATATGTAAGCATAGAAGAGAGAGAGAGAGAGAGAGAGAGAGAGAGAGAGAGCGCGCCTAACAGAAGAGGTTTATGAATTATAATGTGCAACAATAATAAAAATATTCTCCAACGGTTCCCCGTTGTTCGAGCTTCACACAAAAGCTAGTAGGTAGATTTTGGTTAAACTATTACAGTCTTAAAGGTACTATTCCGACTTAAATACTCCGCCATGTTTCATCAAAATCGGTCCATTAGAATTGAAGATACAGCTTGATTCTTGGTTTAGTAGCCGCCGTTAAAGTACGAGAGCTCAAATAAAAGTGGTTCTTTTGCTTTTCATATAAATCTATTATGATTGTTTCGGGATTTCTCATGCAGCGTAAAACTGACATTTACGCGGGCAGAGCTCTGGTCAAAAGCTAGTCAAATATATACATATTTAATGAAAATTGGTAAATGTATAATTCGTATGGTATAATTTTGTATATTACTTATATATACAGTATATAATTATCAAACAAATAAAAAAAATTAAAAGTAAATTTTTCTAGGTAAAACTCCACTTAATTCTATTTTAAGCTGACCCCCTGACCCAGACTTCCCGTTATTACTGGTGATACATCATCCGTCGAGGGAGGCTGCGAACATGGAATGATGACAGATAGACTTAGTTGAGTATAATTTGATTAGCACACTTTCCCCGGGAACCGTTCACGAGTTTTATTTTTTACGACATTGTACCCGGGAGGCGATTAGTATAGGATGACTGTTCTTATTCTTCAGTTTTATTGGGTTAATATTGATGAATTGGGTTTAATATGGTGCATTGGTGGTGTAGTGATTTTAGACACGGCTTACGATCGATGGGTCGTGGGTTCGACTCCGGTCCCGTACAGCTGAGTTATTATTTGTAATTCATGTACGGTCTACAATGTAGACACCAATGTACTTAACGGAGAATGAAAACTTCGTGAGGAAACCTGCATGCTCACACCTGCATATTCAAATTGTTTACACAACATTTGTATCTATTTATTTATTTATGGTACGAACAACAGATCATAGTCAAAGTTCAAGTCATTACAAGTTCTTAAATTATAAGATTCTAGATTGAATTACAACATCAATAAGAAGAAGATGCAAGTAGGTCTGAGAAAATATGACAATTAAATTCGTGGCGAGAAAGTTTTCAAAAATCAACCCAATATTAATTACTATCAAATGAATTTGTAATTATAGCAAAATGCTCTCATAATATATCTATTATAGTAATAGTTATCCTAAATAGTTGTTCTGGTAATAGTTGAGAAATACTTAAATTCATCTTCAACAGTATTAACACATTAAGCATTTCTTTTCATTGGTAACAAGTTCAATATTAATTTACACCTACACTCACCAAAATCTCAATTTTAATCTTAAGTCGTTATTAGATAAAAAAAGGCAATACAAACGAGAACTCCGCGGTCCATTTTTTCAATTATCTATCATCTCCGAATGCTACGGTGTTGGTTACATCGTTGAGGCGAGGGTAAAGCAATAAGGAGATCGACTAATGATGGGCCTTTTATCTGATTGTCTGGTGACCTTCTCTAATTCTAAATTTTTTATACGCTAGCTGTTGCGTGCGGCACCAACGCAGAGACACCCTGATTTATACATACTATGATATATACAAAAAGTTGTGTTGGTAAAATAGTGTTTTTGAGATTAAAATTGTCTTGTTTATCATCATCATCATCATTATTATCATCATCATGATCGTGAAGTTTACTGCTGGACACGGGTCTCCTACTTAAAAAAAAGGGATTTGCCATAATCTCCACGTTTGGCGCAAGGTTTTGAAAATCGCAGTAGATTTGGATTGAATAACAGGATAACGCTGCTGTTCGTTATCCCGGTGCATACCTTAGCTAGTTCTCACTGCATCCACTTTAAATCTTAAAGTAATGCTGTTATTATACCGGTGCCACATAGCAACCAGTCTTGTTTATAAACAACGATTATAACGATTGTTTACGAGGACTTATAAGTCCTCGTAAATTAGGTAGCAGGTAGGCGTACGTAATAACGTTTCGATTTCTTAAAGTCAATTACGATAAAGGAGGGCTATTTCATTAGCCCACATTTGACATTTGTCAGTCTGTTTGTTTAGAAAATTTATTAGTCTAAATCGTTAAATTGTCTTTTTCATTATTAAAATAAATATATATTTAATAAACTGAAAATTTGTCCAATTGTGCTGATCTAATTAAAAAAAAAATAATGATATTGTGTGGCCGTCGTTGCAAGGTTATATCTATGAAGTGTAATACCCTAATCAAAAAGGGGAATAGGCCGTAATCTATCATGCTAGCCTAATGCGGATTGGTAGACTTCACACGCCCTTATAAGCATACTTCCTCATGAAGTATTCAATCTATGCGACATAAAATAAACATATCATATACTATAATACATAAAATTAACCGCTGAAATACCATACCTAACAAATGTGTACATACTGAAATTCAATAAATATTGTACGAACTACATATTTAACAGAAACAAAAATTAAACTACTTAACTTTTGAATACTAAACTACTTAACTTCCTAATTAACTTTTGAAAACATCTAAGGAACAACTATCGCATATGTGATGTGGAAGTGAGCTCCAAAGTTTAACAGCACGTGCAGTGAATGAACCGTTATAACGGGATGAAAAGTGAGAAGGAGTACGAAGGAGAAAGCTGGCAGTGCGGCTAGGTCATCCCTTGGAATTAGGTACTCAAAATGCTCTTGGAGATTATACTGGGGACTTAGGATTATGAAGAATTGAGAAAAGGAGAGTTAAAATATGTAAATTTTGATATTGCCGGATTGGTAACCACTTCAATCTCGACCGGAACTCAGAGACGTGATCATATTTCCGCAAGCCGAAAATGAAGCGGATACTTAGATTTTGTAACTGTTTAAGCTTATCAAGTAGTTTCCGAGTAGCATCGAGATAACAGATATCACCACAGTCTAAAAGAGGAAGAAGAAGTGACTGAGCAAGTGTTATTTTAGTTTGGAGAGGTAAGAATCTTTGAAGTCACTTGAGAGATTGAAAGGAGCTGTATACCTTTCTGCTTACTTCTGTGATATGAGTATGCCACGTGAGATTATTATCCATAAAAGTACCCAGATTCCGTGTAGACTAGAGGTACAGACTCGAATAAAACTGCAGGAAGAACTTGTAGATCTATTTTATTATTTAAATTGTATCGGCTAATAACGATGACTTGAGATTTATTCGGATTGATTATAAGGCCAAACGAACTTGCCCATACTCTAATACTCTCAAGATCATTATTGATAGCAGCAACTGCCTGGCTAAACTCTACAGGTTCAAAATGACCGTAGAGCCGCAAATTATCAGCATATAGATGATAAGAAGAAGAGAAATCCGTTAACATTTTTTATAAAAACAGAAAACAACAGAGGTGAGAGAACGCCACCCTGAAGCACACCTGCAAAAAGTACACGCCATTTAGAGAAAGCCACTTCAAATCGAAACGACTGCAAGCAGCCCCGAAGGTAAGAAATTGAACCACGTTACTGCAGAAGCAGATATATTAAGATATGATAAGGTACTCAATAGAATGTCAAAATCAACTGAATTAAAGGCCTTGCTAAAATCCAACAATACTAATATAGTTAGAAATTTCTTCTCCACGACTAATCGGATAACATCGGTTATTTTGATAAAGGCAATAACTGTGCTGTGACCCAGCTTAAACCCAGATTGGGAAGGACTTAACAAGTTATCATATAGTTCTAGTTATATAAGCTTCGTGGTAACTTAAAAAAAAATCTAATTTAAAACATTATCACGGATGCAATACAAAATTTACTTCAAAAATTTACACAATATGGAGATTATCTATTAGTGTTCGGCACACAAATATTGTCATTGTCGCGCAGATATTTGACGGGTCCCAAATAATGCTGTATCTAAATATTTGTTAGAGAAATATTGATAAACATCTTGGTGGTAATCCACTATCAATGGGCCGAGATATTGGCGTCAAGTGTACCGTGAACAGATTAATCTATTGTGCAAGCCTGTACGGGAATAATGGTACATACACATTGTTATATCTTGTTGATTTTTTTAAGGACGTCGTTTCACGAACACGACTTTGTTACGAGTAATTTGAGGTATGAAAACATAATGATACCATTATCTGTATTTAATGCTAATACATCATCAGATCTTCATAATTATTTCAAAAATAACTTATCGATTAATCATTTTGTTTAAGACGAATAAAGTAGACTAACAAGTTATAATGAAATATACCCCTACATTAAGCGTTATACAATAAATACAAGTTTTATTAAAGCAAAGAAATAAAAAAAAAGATGACAAATAATAATAATAAATTATAATGTGGACACAGTTTTCAAAAGCTATTATTTTATTTCTATTCGGAATTACCACTACGATACTTAGAACAATTTTAGTATGCACCTATGTATATATTGATGCCTTTTTTCTGTTACTTGAATTTATAGANATATGTTTTCATAAAACATAATGATACCATTATCTGTATTTAATGCTAATACATCATCAGATCTTCATAATTATTTCAAAAATAACTTATCGATTAATCATTTTGTTTAAGACGAATAAAGTAGACTAACAAGTTATAATGAAATATACCCCTACATTAAGCGTTATACAATAAATACAAGTTTTATTAAAGCAAAGAAATAAAAAAAAAGATGACAAATAATAATAATAAATTATAATGTGGACACAGTTTTCAAAAGCTATTATTTTATTTCTATTCGGAATTACCACTACAATACTTAGAACAATTTTAGTATGCACCTATGTATATATTGATGCCTTTTTTCTGTTACTTGAATTTATAGATATTATCAATATTGAAAACTTTGTTTATAGAACTGTCTGTAATCAAACATTTTAAATCTTTATTGATTTAGTGCGGCTCTTTTTTCAAATTTCCTTTCCGCCATTTTTATTTTCATTTATAAAATATTTTTTTAATGTGTTTTATGGCCTGGTATCTGAAACCTATAAACCACGTCATTATTTGAATACATACTTTCGTCAATTATATAATAAAATTCTGGTGCCTGATATTTTATTGGTTCCTGGAGATTTTGACGTCAATTTAATGATTATCACGTTGACTAGAGGAAAGTTTTGGCAGGCTTTTGAAATTTTAGTCACAGTTTTATTACAATGTTTTAATATTGTTAACGATTACTGACGATTAATATATAAAACAAGACCAAATTTACATATTAAACGTCACAGTAAACTAAAATAGAAAAAAAAAATTAGGAGATATTTCACTCGCGTTGCCACTAAAAATTTCTAAAATATTATATTCCAACAGTGTTGTTATGAGTAAAATAGTAAAGGACAAGGAAAAACTTGAAAATTTTGTAACATTTTGATTGCTTTCTTCCTTCTTCGATTATACGGTTATTAAATAATTGGTCACCGATTTTATTTCTTAACTAGCTTTTACCTGCAGCTCTGCCCACGCGAATGTCTGTTTTCCGCTACATGGGAAATCACGGATCAATCATAGATTTATATAAAAAGCCATATAAACTCTCGTACCTTAACGGCGGTTACTAAAACAGAGATCAAGCTGTATCTTCAATTTTGCTGGACCGATTTTGATGAAACATGCCGCAGTATTTAAGTTAGATTAGTACCTTTTAGACAGTTATAGTTTGACCAACATTTAGCAGCTGGTTTTTGGGTGAAGCCTAAACAAAGAAACAAACAAACAAACATCGACGGATTTCTTTTCAGAAGCCCTTAATTAGTCGATCTGAGTAGTTTTTTTTTAATGTAATTGATTTTCGAATATTTGACATTTAACACTTTTATAGTATAGAATAAACATAATTTCTGATTACAGAATTTACGACACAAAAATTTAATACATTTCTCAGACAACACTATGGTTATATGTATAAAGACGGTGTAAATCTTGCCCAGCCGCCAACGCCATTCTAAATCCTTGCTTATCTCATAGACACCATCTGTATGGTGTAGAGTTACAATGAGACATTCGACAAACGGCGGCCCGTTCAATGCCCACCATAAGATACTATTCTATATAGCACGAATGCAAAATTCACGCCCGAATTAATTTTAGATAGAAAGATCTCGATCATCTGTTGGCGAAACTTTTTTGCTACTGATATTATAATCTAAGGAATGTTTTATTTTGTAGTCCCTTAAAAGGTTTCGGTGTAATTATTTGTTTATAAGTTTAAGATGTTATGTGATGGTTCAGTGGTTGAAGGTGAATATTACAGTTATAATAATAATATAATATTCATGGACATTTCACACAACGTCCTCTGGCCCCAAGCTAAGCTTAAAGCTTG
>WUAW01011873.1:41310-56465 GCA_017165845.1 Thaumetopoea pityocampa | reverse complement strand
AATCCGCTCGAAAGAGTTGCACTATCTCATTGTCCTGTTCTTCGTCGTATAACTAAATTTAGTCCCTCCCCATCTTTTTCTAACTTCAAACGTCAAAACTTGATAGCTACAATTTTGGTGTTGTCGGTTTCGTTTACACACGTCAAAATTAAAAGATTTAGACGCGATCTCGAAACACACGGACTAAAGATACGCAAAAATGCAACCTTTTTTGAACCGCTCGACAGATTCTTTTTCAAACGATTTTTTTTATAATTAGTTTAGGAAAGTTTTCGTGATATTATTATAACATTTTTACCAAACTGCGCCAGAAGGAGGGTTATGTTTTTGAGTGTATGTATGTGTATGTGCGTACGTGCGTGCCTGCGTGCATGCATGCATTCGGGCGTGCACGCGCGCTCGTGAGTGTGTGTGTGTGTGTGCGTGCGTGTGTGAGTGTGTATGTATATATCTATATCCTTGGCACGCTCAATTGCCTAAACGGCTTGACGGATTTTATCTTGAGAGCTGTTGTTAGATTCGTCTTAATTGTGAGAGTAACAAAATGTGGTATAAGAATATAGGGTTTTATAAATATCTTACAAAAATATATACAACTTATGTGTTTAAATGTAATTTGGAATGAGAAATGGAAACAATTAAAATTAAAAAATTAAATTAAAACATTAGTGAAATTGAAAACATTATTGATAAAAAAAAACAAAAACCCGACTATGTGAAAAAATTTTAATTTAACTTAATAAATGAACTGAAAAGATAGAAACAAGTTGAAAAATTCGAATATATTTTTCTATGATCATGGTTGCCATTATTCACAAACATGTGTGTGTGTGCGTGTGTGCATGCGTGCATCCGTGTATGCGTGCGTGCGTGTGTGTGTCTGTGTGTGTGTGTTTGTATGTGGTGTCACTAACCGTGGTCACGAACTGACTCTATTAGTTATTAATAAAATATTAAATTTTAATCATTTAAGTCGTGAAAGTTCAAAAATATTATTATTATTTGTTTACTTTTAAAAACATAATACAGTAATTATAAAAAGTACGAAATAAACTTTTAAAAACGTTACGACTATTTAGATACTCTCATGTTCGAGGCGAGATTATAAACACGTATAAAGTTTCATAAAAATACTTCACGTATTTTCCATTCATTCCTTCTCCTGTTCATTCATTCACAATGACAGAACGCAGATAGCGTCAGCTCACAAAACGAGTGAGGGGAACGAACGATTTGAAGTGAGTCAGGTGGAAATATCGAGAAAAGTTTTTTTTTTGAAAATGTGAATATTTTCGTGAACGAAATCTTTTTTCAGTGTGGCCATCAGTAAACTAAATACTTCAACTTGGAAAAGCAAAATTGTAAGTTTTTGATTTAAGTACGTTCTATACAAATCATTTGCGGTAAAAGGTTCGATAATTCTCCAACCCCCCTAGCCAAGTTGACATTCGACAATCGTTATCGCTAATAGAAACGAAAAAAAATGTATTGGAATGATACATCTATTCGATAAGTCACGTGTGACTTGGCGATTAGAAGTGTCATTCCAATACATTATTTTCGTTTCTATTAGCGATAACGATTGTCGAATGTCAACTTGGCTAGGGGGGCATATTAGTGACACGAAGGCTTATTGACTAGAAATAAATTTTAATCGATGGCGGACCTATCGCTACAGTATATTATAAAAGCTCTATTTCGGGCTATCGACACATGTTATTTACTATTTATTTAATGTGTATTTTTTTATAAAAACCTAACATGCTCTTCCCCGCTTCGCTCGTCGTCGCACCTATTTTTGGCCATTTATTGTGTCATTAACAAAGATATTTACACCCACCACTACAATAAAACCTTAAGTACTACAATGAATATAGCGGCTTCCATTACGATGTGATTTTAAGAATTTAAAATATGTTTTAATCAATGGTGGTTGAATTTCCCCAAATGGAAGTTTTAAAATATACAATAGCCGCCGGTCCTCAATCGATTAAAATTTATTTCAAGTCAATAAAGCTCTGTGTCAGTAATGTGGAGAATTACCAAAGGTTTGCTAACATTTGTGATTAATATTATAATATTATGATTAATTGTTATAGTGATAAATGAAATAGATACTATGATTTTTTTCGTTGACATATATACTAATGTGTTGCTACGTGGCACCGACATGATAATACAAGGAATTCTGATTTAGAACTAGTATGTGTTAGTAGTAGCAGAATGTGTGTGAAAGTGTCTACCATATTATATTTTATTATTAATACACAAAACAACACACAATATATTTTTTAAACATCACAATAAACTGATGTAAAACACTAGCTTTTTCCTGCGGCTCTGTCCACATGAATGTCGGTTTTCCGCTACATGAGAAATTCTGAAACAAACATAGATTTATATAAAAAGCATGAGAACGACTTTTACTTGAGCTCTCGTACCTTAACGGCGGCCTCTAAAACAGGGATCAGTCTGTATCTTCCATTCTACTACACCGATTTTGATAAAACATGCCACAGTATTTAACTCATAATAAGTACCTGACATAACTAATAATAAGTACCTCATAATAAGTAGACTGTAACACTGACCAAAAGTACCCTCTGGTTTTTGCCTGAAGCTCGAAAAAACAAACAAATAAATATCGATGGATTTACTTTCAGTAGCCCTTATTTAATCAATCTGATCAGTTCTTTTTTTAATATCTTTGATTTACAAAATTTGACATTTAAGAACTTTATAATAGTATATAATATATGTATATTACAGATTAAAATCAAACTTCAAGTTATTACATTCTTCTTCATTGTTACCTGCTCACCAATACGTTTCCCCATTGAGTAGTTTTTAACCATTATATAAATACACAATGCCAAAAAATTTTGACTAATACACCTTAAACCTGTATTAATAAACTTTCTTAAGTTATCCCTTAAGAGTTTTACTCTAAAAATTTACTACACCTACTCTAAAAGTCAAGTTAAAAAAAACTACTAGTGAACCTCCCCAAAAATTAAACATGTTTTTTAAGACCTGCGTTCATTCTTAACCTAAAAATATTTCTTAATAGTAGCTTTAAGTATGAAAATTCAAATTAGGAGTTATTTTAGGTGATAGAACACTTGTTCCTATATTACTTAATATAGGAGCAATATCGCGTTATATTTATGAGGGATACAGCTTGGGATGGTCCCAAGACTCATATTCAGTGGTCCTACCCAAAATTACTTATCTCACCTGATTACAAGGATCCCTATACTGACCTTAAATCATAATGAAATAGTGCAATAATTTTATATGGGTAGATTTTCGCTTTACAGTAAATTATATTATATTTTTTTTTAAAAGATTATCTATATATTTAATAAGTGTATTAGTTAAATTGATCTTGCTTTCTGTGTCAATTAGCCCCGGGTCCAAATCCCGGTTGGAGAAAACTATGTGACGAGTACAAATGTTTGTATCCGAGTCATGGACGTATTTATCTATTTATGTATTTGTTTACATAAGTATGTATATCGTTGTCTAATACCCAAGATACAGAGAATCCTAGTTTTGAACTAGGTCAATGTCTGTGAGTGTCCAGAATATTATTATCATTATTATTTTTAATTTTTCAATCCGTTGAGATTATGAGTAAAAAAAATAATTATGATGCGAGACTTATTTTCACAGTACTTTATCATCGGCAAATCAAAGATGAGTGATGTACTCACCATTGATATTGATACCCAGTTCGTTCCAATCTTGAAGTTTATAGACACTTCCAGCGCGGCTGTAAACAACTTCGGAGTACTAACGTCTCCTTGTCTTACATCGCACTGCAATCGTATTGGTTTTGAACTTAGTATACGAACTAACATGGTGGCGTTTTCGTATAAACTCTTCAATACTTTGATGTACCGATAATCAAATACGGCAACGCTGAAGAGACTGAAGCACTGCCCAGGTTTCCACCAAATCCAAGGCCTTCTCATAGTTCACAAACGCTAGGCATAAAGGTAGATTATACTCCTCTGTCTTCTGTATAATCTGCTGTAGAGTATGAATGTGGTCTATGGTACTGAAGCTTTTACGGAAACCGGCTTGTTCGGGAGGCTGGGAGTCATCAAGCCTGCGTTCGAGACAGTTCGTGATGACTCTCTAAAACAACTTATATGTGTGGCTAAGACGCGAAACAGGCCTGTAGCTCCTCAAGAGTGTGTTATCGCCTTTCTTGAAGAACAAGACAACCAATCTTCTGCTCCATACCAATAGCGTTATGCCGTCGTGTATGACGGAATTGAACAATTTCTGCAGGACTCTAAATACAAGTATCGCTCCCGCTTTTAGCAGTTCGGTAGTGATCCCGTCATCACTTGGTGCCTTGGTGTTCTTAAGTTGTTTAAGAGCCCCACAAATCTCGTACAGGTTGACATTCGGCATATCTTCGGTATAGCGTTGGATCAATTTAGTTCTAGGGTCTTCGGCTAAATTTGCAACGGATTGCTGTTTAGTGATGTACAGTTGCCAATAAAAACCCAACCTCACCATAGATCTCAGGCCTGGAATGAATAATCCTGCCGGTATCGGTCTTCAGTTTCATCAACTGGCTCTTTTCAATAGACAGATCTCTCGCGACACAGTGAATCCTAATTTGGGGCTAGATGTGAGAAAAAAATACAGATAAATCTTATGACAATCTGCAGTACTGGTATTACTAGTAAAATAAGTTGCTATTAATGTCTAAATTAAAATGCTTCCGTACTACACAGATCAGAAGATTTCCCGAATAAGGATAACAGATTTCATTCCACCCTAGTCAGTCTACTTACGCTATAAATTCCACTCTGATTTGCTTCGCTCGATTCAGATTTGGTCCAATCTATTCTACTTCACAAAACTCTATTTCACTCCGCTCCGTTCTACGTTCTGCTTCATATCAAAAATCTTCAACTGTGACATCAAGCTTATGATCCCATGCTAAAGGAATACTAAAATCTACATTTTCTCACTCTCATTCTATGAAATGCTGAATGTGACCCGACTAATGTCGTTGGGTATCGTAAAAGAGACAAATGCGACAATCAAAGTGACACATCGATATTTGTGTTATAATCCGTTTCGCGCCGAACTGGGAATATTTTATTGGCTATTAATATCAAGGTCACGATCAACTGAAACACTTCGCTGGTACTTGATACAAGCTTATCAAGTTTTCTTTAGAATATGCTTTATCGGTTCGTGGAGAGGTGAGTTATTTTACATTAACAAACTGTGTTTGAATTAATCTTTGGTTTATAGATTCGCCTATCAAAATTTTACTTTTAATCTTTTTACATTAATTCGTGTTAGCTTAGCAAGAATTTTGCATATTTTTAAAATTTTCAGATATAATTGAATTGACGATAATTTTAGCTTTAAGTGGCTTCATTTAAATATTTATTTTCAAGAGGAGTAAGGAGTAGTTACAAGTATTAAATGCTTACATGAATTATTAAAGGATTTTGTAGGATAAAACGCAAAGGACGTTTATGTAATGTACCGAATTTATTTATATAATAACTATCCATTTTCTACATAACTAGTACCAATTTTGAAAGAAAAAAAGTCAAACTAAAGTTAAAATTCAATAGAGTTTTTAACTACTGTTTTTTAATTAATTAACATCACGATAAAGTGATTTACTATAAAAAATAATACCCATTCAATAGTAAGTAGCTACAGTACCTTTATAAAATTCAGAATTTATGGAATACATATACAGTAAAAAAAAGTTTATGAACATTTATAAAATATAATAAATATGATAAACTGATCTCTTTCCGACTACAATTCAAATAAACATACATTTAATACGTTGATACATTGGAAGATTGAATCGATACATGCGTCTATAGGGAACATACCAGCACTGGTCGTCAATACTATTCGTCTCCTTAATAACTACATTCAACTCATATTTAATTTTCTTAAATATGATCATGTGTTCTGTTGTTCTCAACTAAAGTGGTTACCTATTCGCCACCGTGACAGGTTACATGCGTTCACTCGCTCTGTACATTCTTGATATCTCCTAATGCCTCCAGCTATAAAGCTAGTCGACCCAAAGATTGACCAGCATGAGTCCGCTTTTACCGCCTAACCAGAAAACGGTACCTAACAATACTGCTATTTGGAAGTAAAATGTAAGGTAATGTTCTCTGCCTCTAGCTTAGTCATTAATATTATACCACTACTACGATCGGGGAGTACTTAGTCTTTTTGCCTGTCCAGCAAATAGACTTAAGTATACGGGTAAGCGACCCCGGCCTCCCGAGCTACTACTGTCTCTTCCTACTCCTTCCGAGACAGTAGTATCCTATATCCTATAGTCCTTCACTTAAATTCCATATTCCTTTCTCAATAAACCTTTCCCACCTCTTCCCTTTTCCTTACCTTCCTTTTCGTGGGAACGCAATGAGGCATTTTAACGCTTTTGAACCTTAAAATGGCGGCGTCGTGGTTCGCCACCCGACACGTCTCGTTTCCCGCGGGGGCGAAAAGTGGGCTACGGGTAGCCACGTTGCTCGTAGCAAGTGGAAATAAGTGGTCTCTGCCTACCCCAATTCTTCGGTAGTATAATGGTCACTATATCCGCCTGTAACGCGGGAGACCGGGGTTCGATTCCCCGCCGGAGAGCCAGGGAAAAGGGCGTGAGTGTATGTATGTACTATTAAAAAATGATTGTAACTTTCATTAACGTCGACATCATTTACCTCATATTAGTGCAAAATGCTTATTTTTTACAGAAAAGTGGCAATGAAAAAGGAACAATGACAACGGAAATACCACACCACTAAATGTTACTAAATAAAAATCACTTATCACGAAAGAACCAATGTCACTTTTATCAAATGCTACGTGGACTTTGTATACTAGGATAAGAAAACAAAGTATAAAGAACCCATAATAAACTACATCGAAAGTTGTACTGTGTGTGAGTCCACGAGAAGCTTAGAAAGTTTAGACTGACTTTCGTTCTAGTTAGGCATAGTCTCCATTTGGTCTTTCTGTAATTTTTATTTAAACGTTTTGAATGAAGTTCAACGTTTAGAGAATTTAAATGTATTTTATTTACAAATAAATTTAAATGAAGAATCTGTCTGTAATCTCAAAGATAAAGATTTTTTCTTAAGTTTGTATGGCTATGTGCACGTAATCAAATCAAGTATTTTTTAAATTTTTGTCTACCTGTTTGTTTTTACAGGCTAATCTCCAAAACGATTAAACCTATTTCAAAGTGACTTTCATTGACAAATATAATAATTTCATAGAGAAATTATTAGAAATGTTCATATTTATATATATTTTACCTGAGTATCCCTGTAGCTACAACTATTTGAAACCTGCAGTTCACGTTACATTATTTTTTATAGAACAAAATCCATGTGCGAAGTTTGAAAAGAATCATTTACATAACTTAAAATGTAAATGGCTTTTTAACGTGTTAAATTTTGTTCTTGATTTCATTACTTGATTGATTTTGTTACTCAAGAATCCATGTTTAATCCAGAACATGGTCTATCTATGTGCTAAGTCTCATCCAGATTCATACAACGTTTACGCATGGATGAGCAACAAACATCAGAACATTCATATAAATTTTCACATTTGAAATAATTAATACATTGATACCCAAAGTGGTCTATATTGACGCCCAAGGGTCGACGTTGAGTGCAAGGGGTCCACGCCAACTGTCAAAAACATATTTGAAGTTAGTAAATTTACAAAAATTTCAGATTAGATCAGAACTACCTTTGGGGTTCTACCCAAAAATGAAAAACATATAAGACAAAAAATTTGAGGACCTCTAAACTAATATATTTAATATTTTTTAATAATTAATAATAATTTATTTTTTCATTTTCTTCTTCATCAAGATAATTCCATACGCAAGCAGATCCTGGCTTAGGTCAGGGCCTAAGGACAGATCCTCTACAGTTATTTCAGGGGATGTGGCCTTGGTAAAGTTCAGATTAGCCTATGCCTTCGGACGTCTACCCGTAGTCCCAAAAATTATTTCGACGACTAATTACATTCAACCCACTTTTTACGTTCCTATAAACATGTCTAAAATAAGTATTAGAATGATTAATACACCTCACACCTGGCCGTGGAAAGCATTACTTAACGATGAAATTAGCTAGAATTTCAACCACTCACAACGATACTGTTTCTTCAAAATTTGTGTAAATTGTGTAGTGTGGTATAAAATTTTGATGTAATAAAATACTTGAACGAAATTTATCTTGTACTTTATCATACTTAGTTGATATATCACTTTTAGTGACAGCGCCCATTGTATCACTTTTATATTTGTTTTCCTCTTACTATATATAAATATTAATTGTTGTAGCCAAAAAAGTTTGGAGACCTTTTTCCATTTCATGTAAAGCTGATGTATGTATAAATAAACAAATTCTTTTTATATTTTTACCTGACTACGCCAGAAGGTGAGTTATGTTTTTCGAGTTATGTTACACATATCTATATGTATGTACATGTTTACGTATATGTATATTTCTTTGGCACGCTTTGTACCCTAAACGGCTTGATAGATTTTAGTTTGAGAGGTGTCGTTGGATTTGTCTTAACTGGATATATCAAAATTATAAAAAATTTAAATGGCCGATTTGTGGCGTCAAATTATATATCGAATGGGGTATCAAAATAAAAGGTTTTATGAATGGCTTAAAAAAATTTGAAAAAGTAAAGTTTAAAGTACGCGAAACAAACAAGCTCACTTTGAATATTTGATATTCACAAATGCAGTCGGAGACATCAAATATTCTAAGTGTGTTTGTTTCGCGTCCTCAGTCGATCATCATAAAATTTGCATAGGTACATTTTCAACGGATTTGTTAACAAAATGGAACCATAGTTAATGTATTTGTTGCCTCCTACTGCGTTTGTAAACACTTTCAACCATGATCATTCAAAACCACAAGATATTTAATTTTTCAACTTGTTTCTATATTTTCAATTCATTTAGTAAGTTTGAAAATTTTAAGTATAATTTTAACATGTTCACTGTTCAGCCGCAATGTCGAAATTATGTCTCAAGTCCAATTTAGTTTTTCGTTCCTTTATACTGAGATAATTGCCTATATACCACTTCAGGTCCATAAGGACTATAAAAGTAGGGGGGGGGACCCTTTATCCCCAATTTGCAGAGTGACCCACATGTATGTCACGGACGTAGAAGCAGATAATTCAGTGACACACTCGTGTGTCATGGACGTTAGAGGTTAAAAAATTATGAAAAATTACGTTATCTATGGCTAAAGGAAGGATTTATGACTATATCCTTTGCTTTCAAAAACGAGAAATAAGGTTTTTGACATATCATTCAATCATATAACCCTACTTTTTTGCAACGTCTGTTCAGTCTTGTGTTTACTTTTATATTTAAGCGATATTTTGACTTCGAACTAATAATGAATAGATCACTGCAAGATGATGAAGTTTGGCGAGTACTTCAAGATAGTGATGGAGAGGATGATATCATGCAGATTTTCAAAGATACAGAAACCTATTCTGCAGGTGAGAGTTATGCTTTACCAGATGACGTTGAAGAGTCGGTTGATTTGATCAGTGAGTACTTGAATAGAAATTATTTGCCGCAATCTGACACGCTTTCGGGTAGCTGTGGTGATGATGATGGTGGTGAGTCTGCTTCCTCAGCGCATGCGTTTGAGCCAACCGCTGAACAACCGGTTAGAGATGAAGTATCTCTTCTACCCGCTTCTAATATAACTGCTTGGGCTATGGATATGAAACCATTACATAGGGAAATCTTTACAGGCTTCGATCAACTGCAACTACAGCATCAGATATTTTCAGAAGCAACTGATTTATGGGATATTTTTTGTAAAATAATGGATGAAGAGGTAATAAATCTGATGGTAACACAAACTAACTTGTACGCCTCACAACAGCTGGCAAATCCTACAGTTAAAAATAACGCTCGTATTAAACGATGGAAAGACGTAACCCTTTCTGAAATGCGAAAATTTATTGGTGTGTACTTGCTTACCGGGTTGGTTGTTTTCCCTACTATTGAGTGTTACTGGAAGAAAGATTCTCTGTACTTCACAATATATCAATGTCCTACAATAGATTTATACTAATTTTGAAATGCTGGCATTTTGTGGACAATCAACATCACAGTGGTGGTAGGTTGTACAAAATTCAACCCTTGATTGACAAAATCATCGAAAATTCGAGAAAAATATTTACGCCAGGAGAAAGGATTGCAGTTGATGAGTCCATGGTTGGGTTTCGGGGTATATTAAACTTTCGCACCTATAACCTCCAGAAAAGCGATAAATACGGCATGAAAGTATACAAACTTTGTACGGAAACTGGTTACGTTTGGAGTTACAAGGTTTATGCCGGTGAAGACAGGGCTTTTGATGGCCTGGACAAACCAGGGTCTGTAGTTATCACGTTGGCTCGTGATTTACTGGATAAAAGTAGATTGTTAGCCACTGATAATTATTATACAAGCACACAATTAGCACGATACCTGAAGGAAAGAAAAACTGATTTTTGTGGCACTCTTCGAAAAAACAGGCGAAATCTTCCCAAAGAAGTGGTACATGCAAACCTAAAAAAAGGAGAAATGTCTGCCATGCAAAACGACTGCATGACTATTCTTAAATGGCGAGATAACAGAGACGTACTTATGCTTTCAACATCCCATAACCATGAGATGGAAATGTCTGCTGGCTTCAGACCTATTCTGAAGCCCAAAGTGGTTTTGGAATATAATCGAAGCAAAAAGGGTATATCTATACCCTTTTAGTTTGTTATAACTGGTGAGTTATAGCTAGCTAGCTAATCGGCTATATCTATAGCCGATTAGCTAGCTAGCTATAACTCACCAGTTCGTAAAACATGCATCTGGTATAAAAAGATTGCAGCTGATCTTATTTCGATAGCAGTTATAAATTCGGTGCTTATTTTCAAGGACATAAATCAAAACAACAAATTAACACTTTTGAGGGGGCATGAAAATATTTTAAAACTGCTATTGGGAATCGAGGAACCAGGGCCTTCACGTGGAATTTCACTGGCATCATCTTCACCTGCATCATCCACATCCTCATCTACATTCACCAGAAGAAGTTCAACTACTAGAGAGGTCCACAAGTTGATAAAATTAGAAAGGCATTTGAATGGCAGAATCCACCGAAAAAGGTGCAGTGGATGTTACAAAAAACTGAAAGACGAAGGTCGTTCAGTTACTGAGGCACGTCTAAAATCAAAAAAGACAGATACAGAATGCCTTTTCTGCAAGAAACCCCTGTGTCTTGCATGTTTTAATGAAGCTCATTAGAAAAACATCATACTTCATCGGTTATTTTTATGTTTTTTAGAGCATTGTAAGTACTAAATAAATAAAAAAATCGATGGCTCATTGTTTTTCTATTATACCTATATCACTGCTCCTACGTTCATGTACAATATAGGTATATTTCTGTTACATCCACGAAGTTAGAACCCATTATTTATGAAAAGAACAGTGACCCACATGTGTGGCACGGACGTCTTATTCCAACCCAAAATGACCCACAGGTGGGTCATGGACAGTGAACGTGTTAAGTTATTTCGTGCAGTCTGGGTTTCTTTTTCAATAATATTTTTTGTTTAATTTTTACAGGTAGGTACTTAATATTATACACATTAAGCGTAATTTAATATGTAAACCTAACGCTACTTATAAGCGACTGAAGGGAGAATGCTGGGCACTTGGTAACTAGCGCAAATTGATTTATTCCAGTTTTAGTTACTGTGTACACAAACACTACTACAAAGACAAAAACGTGTCCAGGCTTTTTTCTTTTTTTTTTATCCGGGGGGAAATGCCTGCCGCATACCTCAGAAAGGTTATGTGGGGCTCGCACCCACTAAAACCCTCCCGAGTGATATTCTCTAGCTCATATTGCCTAAGCCTTCGGCAGGCTTTAGACCTGTCCTCTTCTTCTGGGAGAAATACTGAGCCTCTCCTTCTTATAGTCAGACGATGCGTCTGATGTCTCCTTGGGCCTGTGGCTCGTCGGGTGGTGGGATGCCCCTCTCAACGCCCACCGACCCCTCCTTACGATGGTCTCAGGTCCGCATTTTGGTGCGCCCTTTGGCGCCCTTGGTGTCTCTGGCGGGCCAGCAGAAGGGTCGCTGCCGCCCGAAACGTGTTCAGGATGATTTAACTCTAATAAAGTGATATTTGTATATTTATTTATAGTTCAGAGATATTTAGAGGTTGCCTGGAAGAGATTGCGTCTTCGCGATAAGGCCGTCTTTGTACACATTTTTTTTGTAATTATTGTGATAATTGTTTATTCCATGTAAATGTGTGTGCAATAAAGTATATTCTATTCTATTCAGATAAAACAAATAAAACGGCACAAATGAAAATAAGCCGAAACAGGACAACCTGTTACGGATATGGTCAGACTAGCTGGAACTTTTTAAGTATGTCAGCAGTTTATTTATTAGCTTTCACGTAAAACTGCATAAATATTGATATATCGAACGTGTTCGTGCATACTGCATAATGCCTGTTTATGTTACAAAACTTTGAATATATGAGAAAACTGTATTGTTAGCATAACATATATTTTATAACCTAGCTTTGCTTAGCATTTTCCGAGTTTGCCCTGAGAAAACATCTCGAGGAGAAAGATAAAGTTCTACTAGGTATTGTGTAACTAATATATAGATATTAGCTACTCAACAATGGATGGTACTACACTATATGGCATTGTTGACATGATAGAAGATAGCATGAATATTGCAGCCTACTAATTAATACCTCGATATTTTATAAGATGGTGATACAAAAAAGAATTGTTTGAGAGTTAATTATTTTTTCACGTTAATTTTTATTACATTATTTAAATACAAAATTTTATTTAAATCGTTAAAGCCGTTTACTTTTACAATTTAATATTATACTAGCGTTTGCCCGCGGCTCCGCCCGCGTGAATATCGGTTTTCCGCTACGATATGAGAAATCTCGAAACAATCATAGATTTATCATTATTATTATTAAGCCTTAGAACCATTTTTACTTGAGCTCTTGTACCTTAACGACGGCTACTAAAATAGGGATCAAGCTGGATCTTCAATTCTACTAGCCGGAATGGTACCTTTAAGACTGTAGCAGTTTGACCAAAATCTATCTGCTGGTTTTTGTCTGAAGCTCGAATATACAAGCAAACAAACATACAGACAAACATCGATGGATTTGTTTTCAAAAGCCTTTATTTTTTTGTTTTTTAAGACAACTCCCGCAGTGGGATTAATTTCTGTGTCGCGGGGACTTTACAAACATTCAAATAACGGAAACACAGAACACCCAGAGTCAGAAAAACAATTTGTGGTTTACACAAAGTTGTTGTCCCGTATGGGGATCGAACCCACAACACTCGACAGTGCAGTGGAAAAGCGACCACTTAAACGACTACGCCATCCGTGCAGTCAATTCAAACTTAATCAGTTAATTAATTAGTCAATTAATTAGTCGATCCCTGTAGTTTTTTTTCTTAAATATCTTTAATTTATAAAATTTGACATTTAACAATTGTAATTGCAATTTTGTAAATTTTGTAATTTGTGTAATTGCATCATGTATATTATTTAATAATATACATGATGCAGTGAGAGCCATAAGAGCCTAAGTGCATTATTTTTTCAATATTTATATTATTAAACTGTTTTGTGGCGTTACAAAACTTTTTAAATTTCTGATGCAATTATAAGTATCTGCTATCAGGTTTGCAATCCTCTGAGCTATATATTGATGGCTAACATAGCTATCATACCTCGATATATATCATAACTATGATAGGTTTGTTATTGTCTACATACATTAACTGTGATAGCTATGTTATTGACTCCAAACATAGCTGCTTTTATTCCACCGTGGGTGAACTTTAGCTTTTTTATGAGACCCATAAATTAACTTTTAATTTATGGGCCACATAAAAAGCTAAAGTTCATATATTTTTTTATTCCCACTCCAATCACTTTCGTATTGAATCTAACATACAAACACACTCATGTTATTATCCCATAGAGGCAGGTAAGGACCGCAATTCGCCACATACATACATCTTGAGATACCTTTCTCGCTTCATCCACATTCATACATATTTTCATACATTTACGTCGATAAAGGAACTACGAACTTGACTTTTTAATATAATATAGAGTAAGTATATATCATATATATCCCATAGTCGAGTCAAATTAAAGTCTGATCTGATTTATTTTTCAAAAAAGGAAAATCGTGAAATATTTCTTTTTTCCTTTCAGTTTGTTTACTTACAGCTTTCACGGTATTAAATCGCAAGGCGTTTTTCATTTCCGATAAAAGATGTTTCCGCTGACGTTATCTGTGGCAAAGAAGAAATTTTAATACAGATTAATTTTACAGTAACTATGTAAATACGCCACATATGCTTTAAGTAAAATTTAAATTTGTTACTTTTTTTTGTCGTACAGGAAAACCTAGATATGGGGTCGGCAAACTTTTTTGGCCGTGGGTCAAAATCAACCAATATGTGAACATTAATGAGACCTTTGGGTCAGAGATATTTTCGTATTTTCCATATCTCTGGTTTTTATATATTACACTTTATTTTCGGAACTAAAGCGGGGTCACTTGAAATTATCACATGGGTCACACCGTGACCCGCGGATCATAGGTTGCCGACTCCTGGCCTAGATGGAACTTCCGCAATTTGCGGGGTGGCTTGTGAGTTGTATCTCACTCTTACTGACTAAAAACTCTGCGGCAGCCTTCACCGACACTTCAGACTTTAGGATCCACTGCGGATGTACCACCGATGGCACCCAGTGCCTCACACTTTCGAGCACTATTCGGTTGCTTTATGGTTATTTTCCTTGAATCTCAGCACCTTAAAATGATTACGGCGGTATGAGCAAGTCCATATTACTTATCCCCAGCTTATGATAACATAAATATAATATAAAAGCTCAATTTTGTCTGTGATTCCACGCTTTGACATATTTGTCATAATCATCGTCTCTAGTAAGCGTAGTGTGGGACGGCCACCTACGAGATGGACCGACGACCTGGTGAGGATCGCTGGGTCTCGCTGGAT
>WUAW01011873.1:19387-32713 GCA_017165845.1 Thaumetopoea pityocampa | reverse complement strand
TCCAAACTTAATCATCATCATCAGTGTATAGAGGTCTGTTGATCGAGACGGGCCTCTTAAGCCAGCCTAAAAGGAGGGAATTGGTAATTTCCACGCTTAGCAAGCATCTTGTAGCACAACTGGTTGGTTGAATTGTAGTGATTCTAATTTCTTGGTCAGTTGGTCCCTGGTTCAAATACCGGTACGAACAAACTTTATGTGATGAACACGAATATCTGTACCCGAGTCATGGCTGTTTATCTATATGAATTACCATTTATTCATATAAATAAGTACATCATTGTCTAGCAATACCCAGGACACAGGGAATCCTAATTTGAAATCAGATCAATGGTGTGAAATATGTATTAAAAAATTGTTTTGTTTTTGCTGTAAAATATAACTGTTACTATTTTTTCATCATTATTTTCTTTGATAGTAAAATTTTGTTCTTTGTAAATAACTAGAACAATCTCAAGATTATTTACTAAACATCCACAATAGAGCTATCCAGCGTGGCAAATGCTTGTAACGGACGATAGTTCGCTGTGGAACTTTTTGTGTACTCCTAAAAAGTTATCATTTTAGTGTTCATAATAACGTATTAGAATTTCAATCCCTGAGTGATTTGTAAATTCTTGTTTTTAAGAAAATATTTTAGAAAAAACTGAAGTTGAAAATAATTATGCCAAAAGACTTTTATGGGTGATAGTAAATTTATGTACAAAAAAATGAATTTATTTCCAATAACTTGGTGATGATGATTTATTTATTAAAAGAATGTATTTACAGGTAACAACTACAAAAAAAAGGATTCAATATACCAATTAAAAGTCGAGAAAAAGCTATGTATATAACATTATGTCTGAATAATATAATAAAATAAATGATAAGTCCGCCTTTACACCTGTGTAAAAGTTTAAATAAATAAATAATACTGTGCGAACCTCTAAGACGAAGTGTGAGGTCGCTAAATAAGTAATCAAGTGATAGACGATAGAGTTTCCTTAATTTTGAACTTAATATTTCGTTTAAATGTATTACATACTAAGGATCCACAGCTGTATTAGACATAAGACTTAAAAACATTTTTTTAGCGATTAAAGCGTAAAGAGGTAATAAATAGACAGACCGACAGACAGTTCCCTTTTATTATATTAGTGAGGATAGATGAAACACGCAGATGCGTTCCTATATGATTACTTTGTAATAAACAAAAACTTTTTTAACAAAAAACAAAACCAACTTTCAAAATCTCTAAAAATGCACTAAAAAGTAAAAAATAATTACGTTATTCATTTACTTCAATTAATTGAACATCACAATCAATTTACTACGACAATAATATACAATTATTGCTACTTTCGGAGTCGGTGCCGGCCTAAATACGTTAAGACGATTCTAAGCAAGAAGAAATCACAATCGAATATGATTAAAGATGTATACCTATTATGCTACTTTCTTATATGTATATTTGTAAACCTCGGCTGGCATCGACTCCAAAAATAAAAATAATTGTATATTTTTGTCGTAGTAAATTCATTGTGATATTCAATTAATTAAAGTAAATGAATAACGTAATTATTTTTTACTATATAGTGCATTTTTAGAATAGATTTTTTTTTGAAGTTGGTTTTGTTTTCTTTTTTATTAAAACAGTTTTATTTCTTGCTTTTCAGTGAATATTACGTTCTGTAAATAACTTGTTTATCAAGTACGAATATGGGTAGATCTATTAAACGCGCTGCCGGTGTGAGTTAGGGTACGGTTACGCGCCGTTTAAATGAGACGAGCGCAGAAAGGTAAAAACGCCTATATCAAACTAGGAAATCCACATACATGGCAATTTTAAAAGAGACTAGTAAAATGCGTGAAAAGGGACTTCCCGAAATGCGAGCTTATTACTATAAGCCTGCATTATAATATACTTTTTTTTTACTAAAAATATTAAACAGTTAAAATATCGAAAGGCGTGCCCATCATCTCAGATTAATTCGCGATCATCTTTCCAATGAAACGCAAAATTAACCCGCCCACTGTCTCAGCTTGGTCCACAAGCGTCTATCCAATAAGACGGAAGATCAACGTGCCCACCAACTCAGCTTGATTCACGAACGTCTATCCAATGACACCGAGGAGCAAGGTGCCCACCGTCTGAGACACAAAATTATGACGATTCCATCAAACCTGAACACGGCTATGTTACTTTATTTTATGACGAAATTCCGGCGTCTACCTTCTACATTTTTTTTGTTAAGGAGTTCAGAAAGAAGTACCTACGTAGTCTTGGATTGTCATAAACCTACCAATATCTCAATCAATAAACATTTTTCTACTCCATTTTCAGGAGTTTTTTTGGTATATCTTCAGAACCCAAAGTCCAAAAAAATAAAATGGAAACTCCCCCTCCCTCATGAGAATGTCTCATTTCTAATAAAAAAGAATTTTTAAGATTAGTTTATAAATAACGAAATTACGAGGTAACAAACGTAAAAAATACAACCGAATTAAGAACCTCCTCCTTTTTTAGAAGTCGGTTTAAAAATATTATAAAATTGTATGATTATAATAAAAAGGTCGTCTGGCTATCGATAATGGTGTCTGGTACCTACACTTATGGTGGTGGTGGTAGGTTTGGTATTGGTGATGTAGTGATGATGATGATCTGTCACTGTCTACAAATATAGCACTGTACTCAACTCCCTACTTCAATATTTCCGCTTTCTTCTTTTTTTTGTTATTTCCTAAAGCTCGCTTTCTGCGGAACTGTCCTCTATCTGGCCTTTATATGTCGTCAAGAGAACGGTTCCAAAAATCGAAATTCAAATTTTGAAATATTCTTTACTCCTTTTGAATTTTTAATTCATGTTCAAGATTTGAAAATAAAATTAAAAGATTCCATTTCTATGATCACATCACCACTGTTACAATATATATCTCAGTTTAGCGACAAAGAGACTTAATTCCAACACAAGTAAGAATTCATTCTAGCACAGTGAGAGCAACTCGGTGAATTACTTAAATGAAAGTAATGACAGGACATTCGGCTCATTAATCTGTCCCTTTAATGTTCCACCCTTTATGTAGAACATTCTTTATTTGACTTCTTTTAACTTCGGCGAATGACTTGAATGGGTAAATTTGTTTACTGTTTTAACAGATTTACAATGTTTTTTTTTATTGTATAGAGATAGTAAAAGTAATCTAGTTAAGTAGTAGTTAGTTGAGTCAAGCCATATTTACCGAAGTCGGTACTTAGATGGGTTCCTACTAAAGTCCAATTCAGATATAACCTAACTTTGTCTTGTCCAATTGGTCAACAATCACTTTTGCTGCTTTATAAATTAATCCCCATGACAAACTTTCTAAATAAGAAGATCTGATTGGAATACTCAACAAACCTTTCAACATTGAAAGCGGATGTATTGAACAAATGAATGTTCCTACTGAATTAATTTTGTATAATAACGACCTTTTTGTTCTACAAGCAACTAACACTGCTTAAACTTTTATTCAAAAACCAAGAGGTAGTTACGTTTAAGTGAGCGTTTAGTAGTAAATGATTATTACTTACCATTAGTCCCAGTCGTTGAATGTCTTAGTGGAATTAAAAAATGTGCGGTTACCTCGAAAAAGTGTTTCGTAAGACCGCGAGGAGGACTTAGAAGGAAAAGATTAATAATGAAAGCAAAATTAATGGTTCTTTTGTCTAATACTTCATTTGAAAACAAATCCCAGTTTCAACATCAACTTCTCGTTTTATTTTTAACGGACAGGAAGAATAGTATTCACATAATTTTTTTAGTGGAAGATATAGTATAGATATGGTGTAAATAAGGAGATAAGGTGTAAGTATAGGAATCGGGTGTCCAAGAAAAAATTAAAATGAAATATAATATTAAAAATATATTACAGGATTTAAATTTCTACGTTCACGTATGTACATATATGTATATATATCTCGGTATTCTATAAGGGTAGGCAGAGATTAAAGTTTGCCACACACTAAGATCCTGAAACACCTCTCTCACCTCATCTACATCCATACATCTTTTTATTTTTTATACTTTCGTCAAGGGTGCTACAAACTTGATTTACGATTCTGTATGATTCTTCATTCAAAGTTTATAAAGTTCCAATAAATTGAGTTTTGGTGATACATCATTTGCATTCAATAACCTCTAATAAAATAGTTCACCTAATTCGGACCATTGAAAATAATACTAAAATGCCATCTTTAATTATAACCGCGCGAAACAAATGACTCCTAAATTTAATTATATATGATTTAAAAAGTGTATATCAATTCTCTGATTCTTTTATTTATTTTTATATTAAAGCGATTAGTTCCGTTTTCTAATATTCTATTTACATATATACAAAGATATAAATGTACATTTCTAGCATTATTCACAGCAGTAATTATAATCAATAATTTTTATACTGGTTATAAATTATATAAAATATTTATTCAACTAATAAAAATTCGCAGAATTTTAATCTCTAAACCTAATCAACGATAAAGTTACATTTGAAATTATTTTATATGGATTTAAATTACTTAGATAGAAACGGATTAATTTGATACAAAATTACTTCTACACCATTGCATTTAATAGTATTGGATAAGAGAATAAAGGCGAACTTTTTGTTGTTCTGCCCGATTGAATTTGAAAACGGTTCATATTGAACGCAAACAAGTCGTTACAATGATAATAATGTTTATAAGAAAAGTCATTAAGTAAGCAATATATAAGTTTTCTAATTCATTCAATTTTTTTATTACCTTAATTAATTGCATGTAAATTTTATTAGTTAATTTTTCGTTCAACATCATCATCAAATCAACTCGTGAAAATCCACTGATGATTTCCCTTAAAAGGAAGGAATTTACCATACTCTCCACGCTTAACAAATGTCTTGGGAATTCGCAGTAGAATTTCATTGTATAACCTTCGGCACAATACTACGTCCCTCTATCTGTTGCATTGGATGCTGTGAAAACCGGCTAAAGAATACACCAGTATAATGAGCAGCAGAAATATTCTGTTGTTCAATCGAACTTTTTGTTACTGAGATTAATTTTATTAAATTTCTAATTTATTGCATGAGGTCATTACATATATGAACATAAGTAGTGAACATACATACATACAATCACGCCTTTTCCCTGGTCCTCCGGCGGGGAATCGAACCCCGGTCTCGCGCGTGACTAGCGGGGATACTGACCACTATACTACCGAAGAATTGGGTTAGGCAGAGACCACTTCTATCAACTTGCTACGAGCAAAGTGACTATCCGTGGCCCACTTTCGCCCCCGCGGGAAACGAGATGTGTCGGGTGGCAAACCACGACGCCGCCATTTTATGAGGTTCAAAAATGATTAAAGTTCCTCGTTGCGATCCCATGAAAAAAGGATGAGATAGGAAAAGTGTCTTGAGCAAGAATGTGGAATTTGGAAAAAGGACTATAGGGTATAGGATACTACTATTTCGTAAGAAGTGGAAAGAGACAATAGTAGCTCGGGGAACCGGGGTCACTTACCTGTATACTTAAGTCTATTTGCCAGACAGGCTAAAAGACTAAGTATTCCCTAACCATATGATTGTTGACCATATGTAGTGAACATATGATTGTTTTTGCCTAAAAATTATAATATTAAGGCGATTTTTTTTTATTTATGAGACGAGTGAAAGAGGTGTAATATATTATTTCATAATTAACGCCACCAGCCCGTGGAAGTTCACGATAGAAAACGGGCCTCCTCTTTAAAAGAATGGATTTGTCATAATCTCCATGCTTAGCAGGCACCTTGGAGATTGTGGTGCATTTTACTTGAATAATAATATAACGCTACTGCCCGTTATTCTAGTACATTCCTTATCCGGTTCTCACAGCACCCACAGGAATAGAATCAAGTGACCCTATTATTATGCCGATACCATACAGGAACTTAAATATTGTCATTAAAATAAACCATTTTTTTGTCACATACGAGTACATCACTAAAGAAAACATTTGTATAAAATTCATGTGAACAAGTGTAGCAGGGGCCTAACTCATTGTATATTACGTTTTTATCATCATCATCGTCATATCAGCCCACAGATGTCCACTGCTGGACATAGGCCTCCTTTAATAATCGCCACACTGAGTGGCTATACGTCGCCTGCATCCACTGATTGCCCGCGACCTTCACCGCGTCATCAGTTCACCTAATCGGGGTCGACCCGCACTACGCTCTCTGGTTGGAGTTCGCCACCGTAGTACTTTAGGACCCCAACGTCCACCGGTTCTGCGAGCTTTGTACCCCGCCCACTGCCACTTCAACTTTACAATCCTTTGAGCTACAACGTCGACTCTAGTTCTCCTAGAATTTATCTCATATTTTATATATATAACACTAATTTTCACTTAGACCCGGAGGGGACCGTTCATAAATAATTATTTCTTTTAAGAATCGTCATATAAATGAATGTCTTTGTTTTTTTTTAGTCTATATGAAGCAGTGAAAAATCTGGGTCGACAATAATGATGATTTATGTATGAACGTAAATTTCAAATTAATACAGATTAATTTGATATATTTCCAAAACTGAGGATTTCGAATAAGATTTAAAATGTAATATTAAGTACGATTTTATGTCGGCGCCTCTAGTTCTATGCGGATTATCTCATTACGGATCCTGTCTCGCAGGGAAATTCCAAGCAGAGCTCTTTCCATTGCTCGCTGCGTGACCTTGAGTTTTCTTATGAAGCCCATAGTCAGTGGTCATGTTTCACCCATAGATGTTGGCACTGGCAACACGCATTGATTAACGATTATTGACACTTAGTCTTAAGGCCTTGCGGTATTTTTGTTCTTAAACATATCCGTAGCTAATATCTGATGCGCGGTGTGCAAAACCATCCGCACTATTCGTTGTCGAGGCTCGTTGACGTTAGCAATTTGTCTGTAAAATCGATATCGACAACGAAAGCGTGAGCCTCTATTTATGGCTCTCAGATGAATACAGACGGTATTGGCTGGTGTAAATCTAGTTCAGAACATGGAGTGTATTAAAATGGATGATATTGCTAAAAAACTTAATAGAGAATCAATCACAAAGTTTGGATAAAAGTTTGAATGTCGAATAAGGGCGAAAATTCGATTGCATTGTTATTATATATTGACATTGATAGAGTGTTACAGGTACAATTCCCATCATCATCATCATTATCATCAGCGCATAGACCTCCGCTGCTGGACATGGGCTTCCTCTAATGATCGCCACACCGAGATTACCTGTAACCTTCAACAGATCATCGGTCCGTCCAGTCGGAAGTTGACGGTTCGGGGTCGCCACTCCAGCGCATTAGATCCCCAATCTCCATTCGTTCTGCGACCTATGCGCCCTACCTACTGCTACTTCAGCTTTGCTCGCGACCTTAACTAAATCATCCGTCCACCTAGTAAGAGATCAAAAGAAAAAATAAAGTCAGTCATCAAATTAATACGTATGTATAATAATAATTTTTGACATTAGTATTTTCTCATCATAAAAAAATAACTTTAAAAACAACTAAATGGAAAATAATTCCTGTTTTGACAAACTTTTTTATATAAACATGCACATAGTATATAAATATGCTGTCGTGGTGATACATTGTATGTAATTCGATTTCGCTTACTACGCAAAACATTGTAACCGAGTGACTGGACGCATTTTCACGAGTCTTCGCCAATTATTCCTATCGTCAGGTCAAATAAACGGTAACTACTATGGAGTCAAGATAGTTCAGTTCACCATGAAGATCTCCCTTAAACATAACTTTCAAGATTCCCTACTGTGGTGACACGCGACTTGGAGATTAGACTTTTCACCGCTAGATCAATAATATGTAAACTACATATTGAGACTGCATTCAATAAACCCAGTATAGGAAGGGATTAAGGTCATAACAAGCATACAAGAGCCTATAGGGTTGACATGTATTGAGGTATCCGCGCCTTGAGCTACAGATGCCACATTTGATGTAAGTAATGGTAATGTATCTTACGTTACCATTACTTAGCACTTACGAAAATTACCGGATTTTCTTATTCTATCCAACAAAACAAGTAAAAAATCTCAGTTAAAACCAAAAAATATTATAAAAGACCTTTACTTAGCGCGACATAACTTAAACACCCTACATTATGCCTCTTCATTTTATCTTTCGCTGTCACACAAATTAATATTTACCATCGTGCTCACGAAATTTGAACCTTATTCTGTACCGCGTAAAGTGTTTACGCGTTTTGTCTGTTTGTGAAATGCGGAAATGTTCAACGTGGTTAAAAAACCACGTTCATTTGTCACCGGCAGATGCAGTCGAATCAAGCGAGGGGCACTAAAACAGCGGAGAAATAAAATTATTATTAATTTCTTTTGTAATTTTTATTTTAAAAATAATATTTTGCAATAAAATATTTTATTATGAAAGAACTTCCACATATTTTGCGATGTATTTGGGTGTAATATCAGCCTCGTAAAGCTCACTGTTAGACAAATACCTCCTCCATAAAGCTGGAAAATAACTTAATCTCGACGCTCGGCAGATGTGTCGGGCATTCAGATATAACAATATGTTATTAAGTTCGACTTCATCATCAGTGGTAATTACAAATTCTTTCAGATCACGATCATCAGCTAACATTTTTTTCGAATGGATAAATAGTCCACGAGGGCGGAGTCACAAGCAATATCTATTTTATTTATGTGATCGATTTAAATACATCTTACATATAATGAAATTGATCCGGACGACGACAACAGTGTAAATAGATATAACAGTGTAAATACTATATTACGGCTTAGGGATCCACCCGCCGGATCCTCGTGCACAGAAATGAAATATACACTACACTCCAATTATTAAAATAATTTTCTTCTACTCATCCTTTTGGCGATGAAAGTGGTAATTTATGGCATGTATTAACACGTTCAATGCCGAGTACACGGCGCCGTGAAGAGTATGAAGGCCGAGCACACAGCGCCTTGGAGAGCGGGGAGGTCGAGCATACGGCGCCGTGTCTCGCTTCAATTTAGTTTGTAAGCCGCATTATGCCGTCGACTAATAATAATATTTTATTCTAA
Organism: Thaumetopoea pityocampa; assembly: GCA_017165845.1. Taxonomy (NCBI): domain Eukaryota; kingdom Metazoa; phylum Arthropoda; class Insecta; order Lepidoptera; family Notodontidae; genus Thaumetopoea; species Thaumetopoea pityocampa. Next base: position 23,614 of record WUAW01011873.1, on the reverse strand, counting down.
CTATACCAAAGAAAAAAACATGGCCACAGGAGAGCAGGTCATTAAAAACATAGCCACTGAGACGGACCTCTCTATGGGAATCTGTATTCAATGTGTTAACTACGTTTTATGTTTATTCGCCACATTCAAGGCCCAACCGCAACAGCCAGGTGATTGAGCGCTGTCCTTTGACACGAACTAGAGGAAAAATTACGCGGGGATTTTTCACGGAAACCACAGGTAAGCATTACGGCTTTATGAATCAACTGTGATTCGTATCGGACGTAGATATTTCACAGACCATATGCATATCTGTCAAAATACGACATGCTGAAAGGTATTAGGACTGGAGCCTAAAATTAGGGCTTTCCTAGTTTATATATATAGATCTATGTAATATTATTTCTTTCTTTTATTCCATAGGTTCCTGGTAGAAAATAATATTGTTTTCGTTTCATATTCACTATAAAAACTAGATAACAAAAACAATTATTTACGAGTATAATAATGGGATAATAGATTTATTAGTCAACCAGGTTTGATTATTAGTAGCAGTAAATAGAAACAAAGGTCCAAAAATGCAGGTTTAATATTCGTAGATATATTACCGGTTCGTAATACTTTAGAATGCGGATCTAAACCCATACCACTCTTTCTACTTCGGGGTAGCCGTTGCAACACATTGGTGAATTTTGGGAACATTTGTCGATTTTGCAATAATTGTTCAATGACACTTCAGCTTAACAGTCCTTCAAGCTATAACGGTAACTTCAGTTCTCCTAGAGGGTTCTTTATACTTCTGAATATATTAACATCATTTCCGTGCTTCGGTATATGCTCTAACTCCAAATAACTACCGCATAAACCATTAGCAAAAGGGTTAAATAATAAATGACAATTATAATCGATAAACCCGACAGCAAAACAAAACCGCCATTTATTCCCAAACCCCATGACGGTAAACAAAACCCAAATTAATTTACAACGGTCGGCATAACAAAGTGATGCTGATAACGAGAAACCCCAAACAGCCCGTCCGCTTCCTTATTGTGCGATTCCTATCCATTTGTCATGTGTCTGTCGGTGTGGATCCACTGATCGACGAATACATTACAGGTAATCCCCTTTGGACTGTTTGTGAAAAAATATTCAATTGAAAATTGTTCATTTATTCCCAAAAGAGTACCTAGATACAAGCGAGAATCGAAAATATACGAATTGTAATGTTTTTTCATTGATATTATGGACGCAATATACAGCTGGTGGCAAAAAGTTTGTTTGTAATAAACGCCTAATATTATTTTGATTTTAGAAATGTTTCGAGTTCTGAATTTACTTAAGATTCTTCTCAAAACAATCATTAATGCAATACAATACGAATAAATTGGACGGCCGCATTAATAAATTGCTTCGTAATTAAGAGATTAAATATTTTTATAAAAGCTTTAAGTATTCTTTTATATTTCCTTCAAAGTTAAATAGATGACTCTTCAGTTTTTTGGACTATTAACTATATTCTGAACATTCAGCCATAATGATTTAATCCCAAACTAGGATTATCTGCATATTGATTACTATGCATTGATATACATACCTACTTATAAAGGTAAAACATTTATAGATAAATACGTCTATGGCTCGGATACAAACATTTGTGCACATCACACAAAGTTTGCCCCTACCGAGAGCTTAATCCGAAACTCCAATGAGTTTCACCAATGGAGTTTGCCAATGCATGGAAAACAGGGTCACTGCCATTCTGCCAATCAGTCCTTACTATTATTACATATTCCATCTTTTTGGGGAAAGACTTTACAAATATTGAACTAAGTAAATGGATCACAATGCCGTACATTAAGGCATCGGCTAAAGAGGAATACTTCTCAAGTCAAACTTTCAAAGCTGGCGTTTCAGAAACGAATTTATATGTGACATATCTTATGGCCGTGGTTTACAAAGTTTGCTTTAAACTTTATGCCATTTTAAGAATACGAGCAACTACATATACGATTGTTAAACAGTTCGCAAGTTCTGATTTTGTTGTTCAAATTGTACATACAATTCAAGTTGTTTATACGTTTCAAGTTGTGTGACCTGTTTTTTTTTTGTTTAAACAATCGGCTTTTCTTTCACAACTTTAAAATCAATTGCACAATATTCCAATATTTCCATCATCATCACCATCGTCTACCATACCATCTACCGACCCACTGTAGAGTGTTGTGACGACTTAGACTTCTCAGAGTAGGTTAGTGTTTAGTCTACCACACTAGCCTAATTCGGAATGGCAGTCTTCACATACCTTTAAGAAAATTTCTCAAGCCCATAGGTTTTCTCATGATATTTTCTTCGCCGTTTCTAATAAATGATAATTAATTACTAAATAATTAATACAAACACGATTTTAAAAATTCAGAGTACGTTCCTTGGATTTAAACTCGAAATCTAAGACTTGGGATGCATCCCATTAGTCATTGATCATACCATTAGTCTATCACTGCTTATTGCATTACATATGTATATCAATTAGAACAAGTTACACTTTTTGAACATTTGATATGTTAATAGTGGGCTTATGTGGAGCATTACAACCCACAGTGTTTTTGACGATTACGCCGATTGTACGGTTAACGTAACAACTAATTGGGGTACTAGTTCCTGTTCAGTCAACGAATAAATTTATAGCGTAGAAATGCGGTCGCCATTCTGGGTACCTTTTCGACAGAGTTCCGTATTACGTTCAATTTTCTTTGCGTCTAATATTTATTTATTTAAACTTAATAAAATAATGCTATTTAGGTCGCCTTTAAACGGTGCTGATATAAGATACGTCAGCATAAGTAATATATTATTATTAATATATTTATATTATTATTTATTTTGATACTCCATTTATATTATTACGTATAATAAGATAAATGAAGTATTTGAAGAAAAATGAAGGAGTATGAGACATAAGCTCATATAAAGCTTATTAAATACACAGACACTTAGATACATACATAAAATCACACCGCTATCCCATAGGGGTATGCAGATACCACAGTTTGCCACATATCACAATCTTGACACACCTCTCTCGTTTTATCCAAATTTATACATAGATACATACACTCACGCCGATATCCCATAAGGGTACGCAGAGACCACAGTACATACTACATACATACATACAGTCACGCCTCTTTCCCATTGGGGTAGGCAGAGACCACTTCTTTCCACCTGCTACGGTCATTAAATGTAGCAGAGTGGCTATCCGCAGCCCAGGTTTCGCCAACGCGGACAACGAGACGTGTCGGGTGGCGAATCACGACGCCGCCATTTTATAAAGTTCAAAAGTGTTAAAGCGCCTCATTACGTTCCTGCGAATTAATGGACAGGAAAGGAAAAAGGATGAAGTAGGAAAGGTGTATATTATAGGATATAGGATACTACTATCTCGGAAGGAGTAGGAAGAGACAGTAGTAGCTCGGGAGGCCGGGGTCGCTTACCCGTATACTTAAGTCTATTTTCCGGACAGGCTAAAAGACTAACTACTCCCTGACCTGATGTTAATAAATAAATACATAAATAGTAGAGAAAAGTTAGAGTAATATCATGATCATCAGTCCATAGGAATCCTGCTTAAAAAGCAGGAATTTGTCGTAAACTCCACCCTTGACGGGCGCGTTGGAGAACACGCTGGATCTTGGTTAAATAACAAGATAACATGGCTACTTATTGGTGCTGATTCTGTTGTAAGAGAATTTAACTAAATTTGGTTTCTCCCTACCTTTTTTAATGTCAAACGCCAAAACGAGATAGCAAACATTTATAGCTAGTACCGACCTACGTTCTGTAAAACGGTTCAAAAAAATTTTGCGTTTTTGCGTATTTTTAGTCCGTGTGTTCCGAGATCTCGTCCGAAACTTTTAATTTTAACGTGACTAAATGAAACTGACCGCACCAAAATTATAGCTATGTCGTTTTGGCGTTTGATATTGAAAAGAGATAGGGAGCGACTAAGTTTAATTAAGTTCAATTACAACAGAATCAGTACCATTATCCCGGTGCATCTTAACTGGTTCTCATAGTATTTACGGGAATAAAAGGAGTGACACTATGCCGACGCCTCACAGCAAGTTATTTAACGTAAGTTGCATTGGTGGATACCACAATAATCTAGACCGAAAGTGATATTCCCTGTTTCTTGGTTACTGGAAAACGATATACTTTATATACGTAAATGCATATACAGATAAACTTCTA
>WUAW01011873.1:4306-15662 GCA_017165845.1 Thaumetopoea pityocampa | reverse complement strand
GTGCGCGTGTACGTGTGTGAGCGTGCGCGTGTGCGTGTTTGTGCGAGTTTGCTTGTGAGTTGTGTGTCCGTGTGCGTGTGCGTGTGCGTGTGCGCGCTCAGACGAGACGGCTCATAGAGGCTCAGTATAGCGATCATTAGAATTATAAAGAATATTAAAGCCTATGTTCAGTAGTGGACGTCTGTGAGCTAATATGATGATGTTAATGAATATATACCTAGAGTCCATTTGAAATACTAGCAATTATCAAACACCCTATATAATTGTCATCCTTATTCTAATACTAGTTTAATAATACTAGCTATTAGCCGCGATTTTGCTCGCGTTGATTTCCTTAAAAATACCGAAATATACCAGAGACTGTTAATAATACAATTCCTCCTATCCCTCAGGAACAGTTCTTTCGGGATGAAAAGTATCCTATGTCGTTTTCTGTACCCTTAATGATCAAAACTTCATGATGATCGGTTGAGTAATTAAGGCGTGAAAGCGTAACAAACAAACAAACTCACATTCGCATTTATAATATTAATTAGGATTATTATAGCAAAGTGTAATGCAATCATAGCGTTAAAGTCATTACTATAACACTTTACTTTTCATTGAAGACACTACGATCATAAACAATGAAAATAAATTTTTCGTTCAAGAATCAAACACCAAAGTGCTCGAAACATTCTTAGCAATCTTGTTTATGTAAAACCTTACTCTCCCTAAGATTTTTGTCTTCGTTTTCTCTTTCAACGAGTAATGGCACATAAATTACACGTGATTGATCGCGCCCGTGTAAGACATATCTAAATAGGAATAATGCGCGATATTATGTTTATGCGGAATTATTATTATAATACATTTTGTTTTATGGCAAATAACATACATTATGTGCGGATGAAATATTTTAGTAAGGATTTAATGATTTGTGTTACAGAGCAAAAAGTTGAAATGCTTATAATAAAAATGGTCATTACGAACATTTGTTTTAAGCGTCGTCTATCAATCAGCTTAGGATCGCAAATCAATATAATGTTTTTATAGTCTTGTTCACACAAAGAATGTTTGAAAGAAGTCGCAGCTTGCGATAAGAGCGCCCATGTACTGTTTTAGTACCTAACTGATATATATTTAATACTTTACATAAATGTGTTAAACTGGTATGCAATAAAATATTATTCTATTCTATCCTGGGATTCGAAAATCATCTATCAGCAGTTTGCAAGACAGCCGGGATTATTATGTGTTTTTATGGCAGTTACATTTCAATTCAGTTCTATTTTGATTCAGTTCTGATGAAATACACTGCAGTAATTAAGGTGCAATAGTACTTTTAAAACTGCTACACTGTAACCAAATTCTACCGACTGGTATTTACGTTAAGCTCGTATAAGTAAACAGACGCGAAGAAAACAAATATGGTTTCGATTTCAGAAGCTCTTAATTAATCGATCTCTTTTAGATTTTTTGAAATACTTTTAATGTACAGATAATTACGTTTTACAATATTATAATAGTATTGATAGGCATACATATTTTTAACAGAACTTTCAAATATATTCCCAGAATCATGCTGAGTTTAAATACAATATTAAGAATTATCTTGCTTGTAACGTCTTTTCTTTACTGCATTAACTTTTAATAAAATCTTTGTTTGCATACTGCCATTATGTTAATATTTTATGCCGCGCTCTGTGATGCGAATGTAGACAACGAATGTCAAATCTATCTTTTGGAAAACCGGCGTGTCTCACAACGCTCGTATCATTTATATTTTAATTTTATAATTACAAAATTGTGGAAGTGCAACCCGATAATCGGGTTTCCATCTACCCCCTCTACTTCTTCGTCTACTTCTTCTCTGCTTCCTGCTCTTCACCCAGAAGTCGACGTCCTCTAACTCTGGTAGCTGCCCCGGAGCGACGCCGACAGCCAGCATTACCGATGTCCTCTAACTCCGGGTGGTGCCCCAGAGCTACGCCGACTCGGGACTACCCTTCTTGGAGATCCCAGGGCCGAGAGCAGACCCGCGCTAAGCTAGGGAAGTGGTAGTTCACTTCACCAGCAACAACTCGGCAGTATATCAAACCCGACCGTGAGGTCATTAAATTGTTATAATAGAGTTTTATTTTTTTTTATTATTTTTCTCTGGTGACGCTAAACCTCACATACTTAAGTGACAGAGAGCTGGTCACATCTGCCACAAAACTGGCATTTGATGAATTCTAGAGTGGAGATAATATAAGAGCAGAGAACTTGCTCCACCAAGCACTGCTCATCAAAGATTGAAACTCTGGTTAAATGGCGTACATTCGTCTAGCAGTGGACAGATATAATTTAATAACAGAGTAAAAACAGAGTTTAATGTATCTGGTTAAATATGTTTACAAAGATAACGATATCTAGATAGAGACCCAAAGTGGCCTAGTGAAAGTGGTCGACCCTTGCGGGCCGATACAGATTCAAAATCTCAAGATTTCAGTACATTTAGAAATTTAAATCTTTCAAAAAGTGACAACATTAGAAATTAAAAATAAATTTGGAAAAAAAATATTTGCTAAGTAACTATTTCTTTTTTTCAATATTAAAGCAAGAATTTATCCAAAACTGAAAAAAAATGGCAACTGGTCTAAGAGACAAAAAGTTTGGGGACCTCTGGTCTAGATAAATAAAGGGGTAAATTTTATTAATGTGATCTCACCCAGCGCTCGTTCAACGGAGCTGACCTCTCATTACTCTTAACATACTCACATCAGCCATTAGTTTATATTTACAGGCTGTACTCAGCTGTGGGCGTGTGCCAAATTAACTCTGTTTTGGCACAGTTGACTCCACATACAGCGCGGATTCCATTTTATCATAATTACACCGGATAATGTTCCTTAAACACCTCGTGATAAAATTACTTTTTACTCAACTATAGCGAGGTTTATGTTTTAGGATTTTTTTCTCATGGTTTTATTTTAAGTCATCAATTGACTACAGTCCCACCTGATGGTAAGTGCCGATGTAATCTAGGGTGGTAAAACGTACTAGCTTCATAAAAACCTATTGACTCTTGTCTTAAATATTGAATGATTACCGGTCATCTATGTAAAACATTGGATTTATGTATGTGTATGAGTATGATATGTGTGTCATGTATGCGGAGGAGGAGCAGCATCAATCAAACACAAGCTCAGAGCAAAGACTGGTTTATTCTATGTATAACAATTTATCTTATAATAGTATTCAAATATGTGGGTACATAATTATTTAATAATTCTTACATACCCACAATGTGTATGTGTGATATGTGTCTGAGTCTGTTACAAACTACAAGATTTCTTATTAGAAAAGGCAGTGGCCCGTTTATCTACACAAACGTATAGAAAATACGTATTCCTCTCTTGATTAAAATATTGGAAGAACAATATTTTGATATGTTGAAAATACATTGTAGACATCAACCTAATTAACGGAGAAGCAAAAGTTCGTGAGGAAACCTGCATGCCCGCATGGGTGTGTGAAGTCTACCAATCCGAAGTGGGCCAGCGTGGTAGACTATGGCCTAATCCCACACCTGATCAGAGGAAGTCCGTGTCCCCATATTGGGGATAAATACAGACTGGGGATAATGAATGATTTTGTTCTAGAAAAAAAAATTGACAGCCTCTTGTTATGACCTCGTATGCCAAATCTTAAATTTCGATCTCGAATCCGAGACTGAATCGAACCTCTGCCTTTTTGAAATCATACGCTTATTAATAATTAATTACCACTTGCTTCAAATGGTGAACGATATCATCGTGAGGAAACCTACATGCCTGTGGAATTTTTTCGGCGGCGTGTGAAGTTTACCAACACGGATTAGGCCAGCGCGGTGGATTATAGTCTAATGCTCTCCCATTCTGAGGAGATACCGGTGCCCTGCAGTGGAACGATACATGGGTTGATGATGACAGTGATGTAAAAATGTATGTCCTTTTTTATTTTATCATAGATTAGATTTTATTATTGTGTGTAGCAGCATGAGAGTTATGGTAGTATACTCGTATTATATAAGGCTTCACCCTAAACCCGAGACTCAAGGTTGTTCGGGTTCAATACCCGCTCACACTAACACGCTAACAGTACCACAGCTCCTCCGTTTTCCGGAAGGCACATAAAAAAAGTAGGTTCCATTTGACGTGAGATAACATCACTCATCTTAACTCGCCTACAGTCGCACCTTCTGCAGAAAATAGCACGGCGGGATGCAAAAGTCAATCGAATGCTTTAAGCGACCTTTGCTGTTTCTGAAAAAAAAATGTGCTTCATCATCCCCAGACAATATTCGTCCCCACTACAGGGGCACCCTTGAAAAAAAAACGTTGCAATGTTGTTGGTTAACTATTTTGTTCCAATATTTCAATACTGTTCATGATTGTTGACGATTGATACACAAAACGGGACTGGATTTACGTGTCATCGCCGTAAGCTGGAACAGACTTCTGTTGTTGGTCAAGGTAACTATAAGACGGACCTGCCTCTAAGTAATGGTAAGTTAAGCGCAGTGAATGAGAGCTTCATCAGAATTCCAGCGCTGCAACACTGGGTATTTTAATCCACGGGTTTTGTAGCAACAAGTTGAGATGGAACCTTTTCAAACAGGCACTGAATAAAATTAAACACAACTTCAGGATCCTCGGTGAGAGTATTTTATTGTCCTCGTCCAAAATCCTTTTTTTTTCGAAATGAGAGCTGCTGTTGGCCCTGAGGCCTTTACAGCGTCACCGGACGAGGCGGCGAGCGTGAAGTGCGCTCCAGCTTAGAACTCGTCCAAAACAAATGTATTTACAAACTGTTAGTTTTATACAAACGAAACCATAGCGCGTTTTTATTATTGTACAACGCCATCTAGTGCGCACAATCGAACTAAAATTATTTGTTACGTACACAAAAATTGAATAATCTAGACAGGCACCTAATAAAATAACTAGGTTATTGCGATTGTAAACCTGTCCATTCTGTATACATGTTCTTTTTTTATTTTGTATATTTTATGTGTTTTCTTATTTTGTTAACTTTATTTTATGCTTGTTATGAATAAATATGTTTTCTTTCTTACTTTCTTATAAGGAGGGGCATTAGACCGTAGTCTACCACGCTGGCGTGGTAAGTGTTGGTACACTTCACATACCCTTGCGGCCATGCAGATTTTTCTCACGAAGTTTTCCTTCTCCATTTGAGGAAAAAATGGGAGAATACAGAATCGTGTTATTCGCATAATATATCAGTAAATTGAGGGCATCACGATAGCAGAACATTTTTCGAATACCTACACATCCTTTTATTGAAATTCCTAAATTCCAATAATGTCGTGGATGCCCTTCTCCTGTGTAGTACTCATTTTGATCTCGTTTTCAGGGAAGCTTCCCCCCTTGCGTGATTTTACATCTATACAATGTAATTTCTTAAATAATGGAAACCTAAAAGTGGTTTATTTGAAATTATTAGGAGAATCAAATACTATAATTTTAACTTTTTACATACTTTTTTAAAAACTAAAAAAAATCCATTCAATTGATAGTCGCACTAATGCTATAAATTGTTTTGATTATTTTCAGGTACGTCGTACTAGGCGTACTCCCGTTCTGCAGGTTTTCAGTGTGCTAATAATCAATAATCACAATTTTAGAAAGACAACGATGCGATCTTTACAGCAAGTAACTTGCTTAATTTATTTAATAATTATCATTTAATTAAAACACATTTGGGATGGTTTCGGTTCCTGCGATGTAAAAACAAGGTTGTATATTATCTATATAAAAATTACGTACGGAATCCTAACAAAAAACCCTGTTATTTAAGGTCATACAAAGCGTTGATAAATGACCTCGTCTAACATGAGTTACAGGGCTTTTGTCACTGGATAAATCTATTTTATATTTGCTTAAGGTAATACATCTTAAGAAATATCTTGATATGATATATCAAGTTTTTGTTGGATTACGCCTGATCGTAAGTTTTGTCTTATATGTACTAGTATTACAAAAATATATTGTGAAAACTTTTTATACATTAATCTAGCCTCATCTTAAGATTTCTTGGGTACTAAACGATTTACTTATATAAATTCTAACATATATTAACATCTATGACATGAGTACAAACATTCGTGCTAATCACATCACAAAGTTTCACTGGAATTTGTATCTGGGACTTTCCTTGAGTCACTAAATCGTTATCCATAACTGTTGATGTATTTTACCTATTTGATATTTAATAATACCTAAAACGGAAAAAACCCCAGGCTGGTTTTTATAAAGTGTGACGTCAGCATCGCCGTCGTCACTGAAATCATTGTAGGTATTATTAATTGATATTCTTTAAAAATGAAGGAACACTTATAAAGTTATCTCTGTTTTTAATAGATTAAGAATTTATCTCAACAATAATAGCACATCTATAATCAAACCATTACATACATTTATTATTATGTTATAGAAATTCAAATGGTACTTAGCTGGTGGTTGATACCTTCTCGCGGGTCGACTGCCGGAGCGAAAAGTGATGAGAGAAAGTGATTCAGCCTTTTTTTAAGAGTTAAATACTTCCCCTTCCAACGTCTCTCCGCCATCTTAGCTTCAACATGGCGTTTCATATTTTAATCAAAACAGTCTCACAATACGAACGTGATGTCAAAACTTTAGAAATTATTTTAAAATATCTTTAAATTGAATACTTTTAATACAAATGTATTGTGAAAACTTTATAAATTATTTTAAATCAATTCTTAAATAAATTACTTTTTAGTAAAAATAATACTTTGAATTTATAGAAATTATTAGTTTAAATCATTCATTCCCACAACTGGGAACGAAATATCTGATTTTTCTTTAAATATTAATATATCGACGCTAGAAAGCATAAACGTAGTAACCCGCAAATCCAAAATTGTTCACCAGAGCATGCCATTCGACGTAGTTTATTTTACTGATTCCACTGATGTAATAAAAGAAAAAAACACTAATTTGTCACTTACTACGTTTTTGCTTTCCATCGTCGATTATGTTTTGTTACAGGTTCGCGCCCAACACCAACATTCAGTGGGGCGCATGCTATCTCTTAGCACGCATTGAGGTCATCGCGCGTCATATCGCACGCCCACTTTCATTGAATATATAAGTATTTTTTTAATTATATATACGTAACTAGGTAAATAACTAACACAGATACTGTTTTTATGTTTTTTTATGTCCTCAGATATCTACTGGAAATACTAATTTCATAAAAATTTAAAACCAAATCTAATTACTGAATTTTTGAGATATTCATAAATTTCGTCTCCGCATTAATGAATGACGTTACAAAATAACTAGAGTAATTATAAAGGCACCAAAACAAATCTACGGCGCCTCGTACGTACCTAACTGGACTAATTAAATTTCTTTTTTTTTTATTTTAATCTAAGTTTAAACCGTGGTTTGAAATAAAGTATTAAATGTTTATTTTTAATATCTGTTCTACTAATGTAACGAATTTTCACATTTGTATTTGTTAATTTTATATTTATATATTTATTATATCACTACTCTGCTTTCGGTTATTATATACTTTTAATAACTTGGTTTGTATTTGTAACTAAGGAAAGTATAATATATATCATAAAAATAAAAAAGTTTTTAGTAATTTTCAGATGTTCTAATAATCTGAAATTTTGGACACGAATGACTAAAAATTATGAGAGAAATATAATTGAAGTACAGAAATACAATAACTAAAATAAAACTCATTTTTATAAAAATATGATCTAAAAAATAAAATAAAAAATTTCTTTAAATTATTTTAATATAGACAGATAATACTTTATTAACACACAAGTGACCTTAAGCTTTCTTATGCCAATATTCCGTGAGCGGCCATGTCTTGGAACTGTATGGCATCGCCTGCAATATACACTGATTTACCCAGGTACCACAAAACCAAACCTTAAGACCAAGGTACCTTGGATACATAATTAAATTGGAAGACTTGGCATAACGTGAACGCTTTGCGTGCTCCTTGATGTTGATTGAAACTCAAGGTAATGTTCTTTCCCATTACTTTTGTGTATCTGTCAACTAACTGTCGCGGTATCTGTAGGAGGACATATTTTTTATAATTTGCTCATTGCTGAGGATGATGACCATCATAAGTGTAAAAGTTCCCCGGGGTACTTTCTTCTATTTAGGTGGAACTCCAAAGAGAGAAAGTGAGAAGATTACTCCAATCGTCTCCTACTCTGGCATACGCTATCGTTTCGCCACATGGCCTACTGATCATTCGAATCTTTTCATCTATCATCACGCATGGTATTTAAAGAGAACCTCTACATAGACCTCATCATCAACCCATTTACTGTATCGCTGCAGGACACGAGTCTTCTCAGTCCATGAGAGGGATGAGACTATAGTTCACCATTCTGGTCTAATGCGGATTCGCAAACAATACGGAGGTTCATCAAACATTTAATAAGGAATTAATTAAACAATGCCATCACTGTACTGATTCCACACATTTAATTCTATTCTCCTATTATTCAAGCCTAAATTTATTCTATAGCCCCATTTCTTAGAAAGTGAAAAATCGTGCCCTATCGTGTCCTAGTTTTAACGTATCGGCCATTCTACCGACAGCCACAAATCTCTATTTTTATTTTATTGAAATTAATTCCGACAAAGAAAAAGTATGACCTCCTATAGTAAATCACTTGCTTCTGATTTAATGTTATGCGTTTTGATGTAATGTAATTTTATTTATCATATTTTATGTAGTAGATTTTGTTCTCAAAAAAATGAAAAATATTCAGACGATAGCTCAAACTCGCAGCTCGTATTGCAGCATGATTCATAGCTTATGTTCAGCCTTGGAGTCACATCTACGACCACTAAAAAGTGAGAATCCATCGAAGATTAATAAGCCACTCTGAGCAGTAACATCAAGATTAATCTGACTTCTATTTTGATCCATTGTCTGATATAGTAATAATTAGTTTCTGAAATAAGAAGTACCATACTATTTCTCTTTAATACACATATAATAACATACCCGCTCGATAATATCTTTTAAATTGTACTCCTATATAACTTACGAGGAACATTCGCACAAATAGTTTCCGTCGTTTTGTTTGCAATGAATTTTCAAATACGAACTTGGAATTCGTGTGAAATTTCGGGCGAAACGGTCGTTTGGTTGTGTATAATGTCATAAATGTGTCGTTATATAATGTATAGAAGTTATGGGCTATTCTTCGCTTGCTTGCTGAAGTGCTGGAATGTGGACCCCGAACGGAAAAGCGTAGTGCAAATTGACCCACGACTAAATGAACCGATGATAATGATGTTGGATGCAGGCGACACAGCCGTTTGGTGTGGCGTTCATTAAGAAGTCCAACAGTGGACATCTGTGGGCTGAGATGAAGATGATTCTTTTAAATATATGTTTATATACATCATCCCCGTCCATATTAGTTCCCACTACAGCGGCATGGGTCTCTCCTTATCAGGAGGAGGGATTAGGCCGTAGTCTACCACACTGGCCTAATGCGAATTAGTAGACTTAACGCACCCATGTGGGCATGCAGGTTTCCTCACGAAGTTTTACTTCTCTGTTGAATACATTGGTGTCTACAATGAAGATCGTACATGAATTAGAAATAACTCAGTGATACGGGGCCGAGTCGAACCCGCGACCTTGCGATCGTGAGTCGTATTATAACTATTCCACCTATAACTATTCCACCAATATATTATCATGAATACACACCAGTATACTATGTACGTATATGAGGTATGATAGTATACTGGTGTAGTTATTGTATAGTTATTCTCTAATAAAGGCACAACTAGGAAATATTATATATTTTAATCTTCATGATAAGGTGTGTCTCATTATCGATAGTTCTACAAGATGGAAAGAGAAAAGGAACTACATTAACTTACATGAACTTTCACATTTTCTCCTCCCACCCTGAACGTTCCCAAAAGAAAAGTTGAATCAGTTTCGAGCCCATAATATTTCACCTTCCTAATTTGATCTTTTCCATTCGATTACGGAAATAAAACAGCCTGTATTAGTTTATATATCTGCAAATCTGCAGCGCCTAGGCAAAACATTGGGGTTTATTGGCGTTGAGTATATTAATTTCGTAGACAATGTATTTTGATTAAATAATATTATAAATTAAAAGAAACTATCTAGCTATGAATCCTATCCATCCAAAGGTTCTCTGGAAGAGATCGCATATTGCGATAAGACCGCGCAACGTACTCCTTCTGCAAGATTTCTTGTTTTTCATGTTTGTAAAATTGTTTCTCTTGGTGTGCAATAAAGAGTATTCTATTCTAGTTATGCCTTTATTAAAAGTATTATTTATTAATTAGTACTTGGAATAAAACATAATATAACAGAATATTTATTTATTTTCGACCGTAAAAATAATTTACAAATTGTGTTTAAGAACAAGGTGCAAGGCCGTGTCAATCAATCCGTCGCTGCCGACCGAGCTTAGCTCGACATCTTTCGAGTCTGCCGTGGTTATATAATTTTCAGTGAGAAAATATGTAGAGCCATTTATAGTTATAGTAATTAAATAATTTATATTTATAGTAATAGTTACTACAATAGGTTTGTACGATGCAAGCATCGCACACCGCACTGCGCGTGGTCAGCGCTTTACGGCGACGCGAGTCATTTTACCAGTTCACGCAAACCACCCGACCAGTTCGCGTGTGCTCATTATCCATTATACCATATTTATTCTAAGTCACTTAGTTACTTCAATAAACCACCATATATTGTGCTAAGTGACTTGTTATTTACGAACCATAAGTAAATAGCTGTACAATGACCATAACCCGTACAAGGTTGCTCATGTAATAATTTATACATTTGTCATACTATAAGAAAATAGAAGATAAAACAATTTAGATATATGAAATACACGCGTATATGTCTGGAGGCGTACAAATGATTTTTGTAATTGAATATACATACAAATATGTAAATTTTTTAATCTATCTACACAAATAAATAAAGTGTCTGTGCATTTCAAAATAAAAGCTTTTTCTTAAACTTATACGGTACGTAACCAAAACCCAAATAACCGATTTTCGTAAATTACTTTCTGTCTGTTTGTTCTGCCTAATATAATTACGATGAATGCTAGACAACGAATAACAGCAAAATAATATTCGCGCAATGAATTTATCTATATGTGTTTGAGGTCTCCCTGTGGACTTGGGTTGGGATCAAAGTTTAATTATCTAAGTTTATGAGAAGCTGAAATATACCTCTGGTGCTTATGGTTCACTGGAGCATATTATGAAATAATTATTGATTAAACGACCCTTGCAATTTCACT
>WUAW01011870.1:10208-23205 GCA_017165845.1 Thaumetopoea pityocampa | reverse complement strand
TTATAGAGATGACAGGCTCGGGTATGTTTTTAGTAAATAGCAACATGCCACTATTTTTTCCTGATTTTTTTATAGTCTACTAATGAAATAATTCCTTGAAGTTTTTAAGCAACATTGATTTAAACATACAAACACTCATGCCGGTAACCCAAAAGAGTAGGCAAAGACCGCAGTTCTACCACGTACTACGCTCTTAACACCTCTCTCGCCTCGTCCACATCATAGATTTTTTCATACACTTTGGTCGATTAAAGGTGGTACGTACTTGACCTTTCTGAAACAGGTTGTTGATTTGACCAAAGTGAGTTTTTACCGGGCCCAGGGTTTCTTTATTCAAATCTCATTCATCCTTTCTAAATGACCGAACCATAGGAGCATTCCTTTCTCGATCCTTGTCACCACATCATACTTACACTGATCCCTTATTCCTCAACCAATTAGTCAAGGTGACTCCACAGATAAAAAGTATTTATTTAGATAGAATAAACATCGCCTCCCTTCCTGTATGAACATCAAGGGGCCTTGGATATCCATGAACGTAAAGGGCTTCAAGGTCCACCCAAAGCGATACATCCCCAACAAAAGCGGTCACGTGTCAGGCCTAAGGTCGCCCAGTAGTGGATGAAAGAACGAGGCATCAAAGTCAAAGTGGTGTGATCCTAGATCCCCTCATATGTGCCGAAAAAATTCAGCACAGAGTATAAGTCAGTAAGAAACTTACAAGTCTCGTATGCTCTGCAGCATGCGGTAGATTTTTTTTCTGCGTCAAAAAGCACATGCAATCACATGGGATGTTTCGAATTTATTCTTCGATTGAGAGATTCGATTAATGTCACTGTCTATCATCTATAAGACATAAGATTATCATCAAATTCGATTCCTTTGGAACATTTTAAGCATTCTGTTCGCCGACATCGTAGCCTTAAATTATTAATTTTTTACTAATGCTTTCCATCATCTATATATACATGCTATTATAAAATTGTAAACCGTCATTGTCTCTACATTAACGATATTTCGAAAAATCCAACTTAGATTGACTAATTAAAGGCTTGTGTAATTCAAACTGCACGCAAAATCCAGCTGTCTTAAAAGTACAATTCTAACTTAAATACTACAGGAAAATCAACCAAAATTGGTCAAGTTAAACTAAAGATACCACCTGATCTCTGTTTCAATAGCCACCATTATGGTAAAAGAGCTCAAGTAAAAATGGTTCGTAAATCTAAATTCAGGCTTTACATTTTGAGAGAAAACCTTCAAATCGACATACCTTGAACAAAGATAATTGTAAAAGTCGCGTGTTTAAGAAGCTACTTTCCGGTGAACGATAGAAAATCCTTGCGCAGCCTAAGCCTCTATTATGACTTTTATGACAAGCTATCTAGTCTCACGACCGCCTTGCTCGTGTTTTAATACCACATTTCCTAGTATATCTGGACTCCGCGTACGAATAATAATACAATAGGAATGAGGATATAACATCTCGTAAAAATGAAATGAAAGCACAGGAATGGCGAAAGTATTTTTTTAAATATTGGATTTATAATGCTTTTGGATCTTAAGATTAATAAACTTAAATTATGTTTGCAATACTTTATAGAGTAATACTTTCTATAGAATATCTATTTGCAGCAGTGAATATTTTAAAGCATATGATGAGGATTGCTCAAATAATTGCATTTTGATTATGATCCTACGAATGGTCGTCATTATCATAAAGAAATTTGGAATGAAGTAATATAAAATCTAAGGAATCTAGAAATTATAAGAAGTCGGCACGTCAAGCAGGCCGAAGAAGCAATGGCTCACGAAATGAATGACATGAAATGTCCAATTAGCTCACAAAATTTCAAAATAATTGGACAGTCTTGGTCCTGAATGGAGAGGAATGGAATGTATTTGAAGAGTGCGATTTGTTGACGCCGAAACTTAAATTTCATAACCTGAACGCGCATACTTTTTCTATTACTTTAACTTTATTTAAAATAAAATATAGCCACTCTTACTGCAAAATGGACTTGTAACATTTTTAATCATGTTGATTAAAAATGTTACAAGTTTCAAAGGAGAAAAGTACAAACGAAAATTATAACTGCACAAAAAATACCCTTTTGATACAGATTTGAATAATAATAGATATAATATGAATAATATATAAACTTCTTTAAATTATAGTGATCATCATCAATCATCAGTCCCTGAAAGTCCTCTGCTAAACATGGGCGTCCTCCTTACAAGAAGGAATTTACCTTAATATCCACGCTTGGTAGACATCTTGGAGATCGCAGTAGATTTTGATTGAATAACAGGAAAACGCTGCTTTTGAATAACAGGAATCTTGGTGCCCATTATCCTGCCCTTAGCTGATTCTCGTAGCGTCCACGGGAAGATATTGAGTGACGCTATTAGTTATTATATCGACGCCACACATCAAGATTATAAATGATCATATAGGCATACTAATGTCACCCTGACAAGAGTAACAAGTAAATTTGTTTAAACATGTTATCTCACCTTTCACAACATAACGTATTCATATCTGCCGTTAAACTGACAAAGTTACGAGGTAATCTGTTTAACTGCTGCAAGTAAGATAAACTTGGGGAAAGTTAATTCAAGTGTCGGCTTCAAGCAGTGACCCTCTGTCATCTAGGCCGCTCACTGCGATAAGCTAAACTAATTAAATAATATTAAACAACTTGAAACAATTTTGGCATTGAACAATAGCTTTCGCAAGCTTTCGCCTTTTGAACAAGTTTTAAAACATTGATTATTATTAATTCTTGTAAGATTCTCTACTGAATTTTTTACTAAATAATAATAATAGCAAATATAAAAAGGTGAAAATGATATATATAAATCCAAGCTTAACTCAGTTGATTTATGGAAGTCGGTGCTCCCCAGAGGCTATGTGGTGCCACGGAATAGATAAGTTGTGCCACGGAATAGATAAGTTTTGGACGTACATATATTTTATTGACCGAAACTCTCACAATGTACCAAATATTATACTGTATTCTGTAACTTTGAATGAAATGCCCCGAATTAGTCGAAAACTTTGTTGTTTGCTAAGTCAATATGAAGCTGATTACGCCTAAGTAAGAGTTCAGTGATGTTATTTAAGTAATATATATGCATGTATGTATGTTTATAATAAAAACATATTTCGCATTTCTCAACTAAAATACAATGTATTTATGTCTTTTTCGCCAATCTTTTAGACAGAATTTACCTTAGAAATAAAAGATTGCCCCTACTTCAAAAGTATTTTTCTACAAAATTTATTCCTATTTGAATAGTTACTTTCCTACGTAGTTTAGAAGTGTATCGAAATAATATTTTTTTTACTTTATACTTTTTGGGTTTTTTTAAATTTTTTTTATGAAAGGTATATTAAACAAGGAACATAAATTAATATACAGATATTCGCCATCAAATAAAACCAAAAACTTGCGATATCATTATGAATAAATAAGGCTTACACCAAACAGCGCAATATTTTATCGCTTAATTCTGCGGTCGCGCTACACAAGACGAGTGCGGCTGCCATTTAATGTCAACTGCCAGCAAAAATGACAAATAATTGAATAAAATTACGTGCCATTATTAAAAGCTGTGCTTAAATCGTTGGTCGCCGTTAAAACGTTGGTTGGCTGTTACACCGTTATATATGAAAAAAAAATACTGTACTGTATGATATTATTTATTAATTTGTGACGTATATAGCGAGATGATTATGACCCGTGATGACGTTGAAGATGACGTCATCAGTTATGCGTCGAAGTGTGGCAGGAGTGGCAGTATCGGAAAAGGGAAGATCTTCGGACCGGACGGGTGTTATGTCTGGCGGGGTCTGCCACTGCCCCCGACGGTTGTTGTCGGGACGTTGTATATACGCTAAGTCGCTATTAAACTTCATGCGCGTAATTCAGACTTCCATATTATATCGTCACTTTTAGAACTGCGCCATCTATTGAGGATGTGTGGTATGTAATGAAGTAGATCGCCACACGTAGTATACTGGAATAGTACACACTATTAAAATGCATATAGTCCCAATCATCATACTCTAAGAAAATCTATTGTTTATCAACGTTTTCCTTGATTAAACATTTAATTGTTCCGTTACCGTCGCTTACCGGATACATACAAATCTTAACTCAATGATAGGTACCTTGTTAAAATATAACCATCACTCTCGCGCCTTCACCAGAATATTCTATAAAATTCAGTTCAATTTCTACGGAGCGACCGGTAATAAGATGTCACTCCCGGTTGTATAACAGACTCGACGCACAAAGCAGGATTCATTTCGTCATCGTAAATTCACGTATTCACGAGTCTTACTTTTGAATTGTAATAACGAAGTATAACGTCGCGAAATACCCTAGGTAAGTTTAGCTTCCTCGTATTGTATTTTCCATAAGGAATCGTGAAAAACATACCCTCTTTTTCTGTTAAAAAATTGTAACTTTACTAATGACTAGGGAAAAGCCGCTGAGCCCGCCTGAGCTACGGTGACGCTATTTATCGGTTCGTGCGTTATTTTAGCAATGAAAACCAATTCCACGTCAAGACCACGAAAGCATGTACCGTTTTTTATCTTTTTTGCTGACACTGGTGAACTAGTCGAACGAACGAGAATTTATCTTTTAATAATTTTCCTTTCACACAGTATGTTTATACTAATATTCATGCTATATGCTCTGATGTTACCAATGCCGTGTAGTTATCTGTTGTTATGTAGGTAATATCTATATATTAACTAGTCAACAATATTACAGTTTTAATCGCGGGATGTTATAGTATTGTTGCGGCGAACTCGAAAGAAGCCAAGCGGAGCTCATTCACGCCAGGTACAATTTCTCTCCTCTAAATCTAAAGACTGTCTGAATAAGAAACCGTTTAAAGACTGGACTGTAACATTTATACATAAATGAAAAGTGTATTTATCCTAAATGTGAGTGGAAGCATCGTAAGAGTATGCCCAGGAAAACCTACCTTGTTCAAATCAACAACTTTTTTCAAAAAGGTCAAGTTCGTATCACCCTTAATTGATGAAAGTGTATGAAAAGATGTATGAATGTGGATGAGGCGAACAGAATCTGTCAGGATCGTAGTATGTGGCAAACTGTGGTCTCTGCCTACCCTTATGAGATACCGGCGCAAGTCTATGTATGTATTATATATACTTTTTTCTGAAATTAAAAATTGCATAGCGCATATTAAAAGTAACGCCAAATAACGCAGTATAATAACATAAATTTCACAATGATGCCGATTCTATTGTAACAGAACTTAACTAAATTTGGTCCCTCCCTGTCATTTTCTAATGTCAAATGCCAAAACGGTCCGAGGTACCGACCTACGTTTCTGTCAAACGGTTCAAAAAATGTTGCGTATCTTTAGTCCGTGTGTTCCGAAATCACGTAAACAAACGTGTGTTACGAAATCTTTTAGTTTTAACGTTTCTAAAAGAAAATGATAGCGCCAAAATTGTAGCTGTCCCGTTTTGGCGTTTGACATTAGAGAAAGATGGGGAGGGACAGGGGAAGGGGAAATTTGGTTACGTTCTATTACAACAGAATCAGCACCAATATCATGATGAAAGTGCGAAATAAGAAATTTATTAGTATCTATGAAGGATACTAATATACAATCGCCTGAGAATATCCTAACTAATATTATATATGCGAATGTGAGTTTCTTTTTTTGTTACGTTTTCACAATTTAACTACATGAAATTTTGAACACATATTGTCAGAAGTACAGTGAAGGGCATAGGATACCTTTTATCCCGAAAATAAAACTGTTCCCGAGGGATCGAAAAAAAATTGTATTTTCAACGGTCTCTGACTTGTATTTAAGGACATTAACGCCAGCGAAGCCGCGGGTAAATACTAGTCTATTTATACTATTATAAAATTGTTGTCAATTTTTTTTAATCAAATAAATTTAAAAAAACCTACTCAGATCGACTAATTAAGGGTTTCTGAAACCATATCCATCGATGTTTGTTTGTTTGTTTATTCGAGCTTCACGCAAAAACCCAGAGGGTAGCTTTTGATCAAACTATTACAGTCTTAAAGGTACTATTTCAACTTAAATACTGCGGCATGTTTTATCAAAATCGGTCCATTAAAACTGAACAGCTTGATCCCTGTTTTAGTAATTGCTGTCAAGGTACGAGAGCTCAAGTAAAAGTGATTCTATGGCTTTTTATACAAATCTATGTATGTTTTGAGATTTCCCATGTAGCCGAAAATCAAAATTCACGCGGGCGGAGCTGCGGGCGAAAGCTGGTTACACATAAAACTACCCTGACAGTCTCGAATCAGATATTATATATGTAATTGTATAATTATTAAACGACAAATGACGATAGTAGCCATCAACAATCCTTTGTTACATGGAAGAGTGTTGTTATTGCAGTAATGTCATAACATGGATATTTCAAATATTTACGTACAAAAAAAAACCAACTCAAATAAAGCTGTTTTATCGAATTCAAGCTGCCGTTTGAGATTAATATTCTACAAACGCTTCGAGTGCTTTTCAACGCCCTTCGCCGCGATCTTATTGAAACATTCGATAAAATTAACACCGAGATTTTGCAATAGATATAACCAAAATTAAATGTTCAGTATTTATTTTTCTTTAAAAACTAATATTTCTATAATACATACATAAAAAATTATATATAATACATTATAATCATCATCCCCAGTCCATATCGTTCCCACTACAGGGGCAAGGACCTCCCCTGATCAGGAGGGGGAACAATCCGTGGTCTACCGCGCTGGCCTAGTGCGGGTTGGTAGACTTCACACACCCGTGCGGGCGTGCAGGTTTCCTCACAAAGTTTTCCTTCTCCGTTAAGTACATTGGTGTCTACAATGTAGAACGTACATGAATTACAAATAATAACTCAGTGGTACGGGACCGGGATTCGAACCCACGATCCTTCGATCGTAAGCCGTGTCAAAAACCACTACACCACCAATGCATTACATTGCATTATAATACATTTAAAAAAAATACCAGTATCGCTGTGTGGCGCCGATATAATAACAGCACCGCTCTATTTCTTCCAGTGGTAGCTGTAAGAACCTGCTAAGGGATATACCAGGATAAAGGACAGTGGCGTTATCTTTTTATCTACTGTGATCGCCAAAACGTCTGGCAAGCGTGAAGATAATAATAATCCTACCTCATTAAGAAGGAAAGAAGCTCCTTAAGGCCTAGTGCATCATTCCTCTTAGCTTTGGACACGAGAAACTAGTACGCCCGCATATTGAGTGTGTGCATTGGCAATCATCTATCTATCTATACTATTATAAAATTCTTAAATGTCAAATTTTCAAAAATCAAAGATATTTAAAAACCAATTACTCAGATCGACTAATTAGGAGCTTCTGAAACCAAATCCGTCGATGTTTGTTGATTTGTTTGTTCGGGCTTCACGCAAAAACCAGTGGGTAGATTTTTATTAAAAGATTAAAGGTACAATTCCCACTTATATACTGGGGTATGTTTCATCAAAATCGGTCCAGTAGAATTGAAGATACAGCTTGATCCCTGTTTTAGTAGCTACCATTAAGGTACGGGAGGTCAAGTAAAAGTGGTTAATGTTTTTATTTAAATCTATGATTGTATCGGGATTTCCCATATAGCTGAAACCCGACATTCACGCGAGCGGAGCCGTGAGCAAAAGCTACTAATATATCATTTAAATTTGAATATTTTAAAATATCACCAATATATTAATGTGACATTGGAAATATTTAATGTTTTGATATTTAGATGTTGGTTACTCGATCACACCAAAAGGGCTGAACGGAATGAGATAGATTTTGGTACATAATATGAATATCTGGAATGAGACATGGATAATTTTATTGAAATAGTGCGATAGCGAAGCCGCGGGTGAAGATTAATAGAAATAATAAATGGGCGTCCTCCTTAAAAAGAACGGATTCGCCATAATCTCCACGCGTAACAGGCGACTTAGAGCTCGCAGTAGATTATGTTTGTATAATAGAATAACGCTGTCGCCTATTACCCTGATACATCTCCTAGCATCTCACTCTAACCACGGGAAGAAATGGACTAACGCCATTCAGCAATTATTCACCTTAAAATCGCTTATCCTTAATTGGACGGGCGACGTGTCAATAGTTATAAATTTATTAGTGCTCTGGCCTCATGGCCGAATCACGTATTAACTTAGAGGTCAAACCTGATTAATATATATTGTTGGCCTGTCCGGTCTCCATAACCGTGTTCCCAATAACCGTCACTCATACCCGAAATATTTCCTAGGTCAAAAACTTTGCGAAACGGCGCGGTCTGTATATTGTTCACGAGATTTCGATGTTGTTATTAAACTCTATCAATCTTCTTTTATGTTGTGGCTCCTGATAGAAAAGGATTTCTCTAGTTGACAGTTTAGTGGAGGCTTTCCCTAATACAAAAGGCCGTTTTCTATCAACTTTTTATCTCTGGCAAATTTATTTATATCACATAACGAATAGCTCTGCCCACGTTTTATTGTCCGTACCACAACAAGAGTTTATACTAATTTAACACACAACTATACAAATAAAAACTGTTGTTTTCAGAGTTCCATAGTACTATTATTATTTATTTTTTTGTCAAAGTATTCATACATGAATACTTAATACTATAAAAGTTAAGCGAGTTTCTACGTATATAATCCATTCCATGTGAAATCCTTGCCATATCTTGGTGGTATAGACTATATATACTATAATATAGATACAGTGGGTCCACTACCTGTAATGTTTTTCCATCATTAGTATTCGTTATCGTCATCAACATCATTTCATCTATTGTCCCACTGCAAAACATCAAGACTATTCTGTAACTATATCCTAACCGCACTATCCTAGTGCGGGTTGGCAGGCTTCGCTTACACGTCGCTCGTCGAGAAAATCTCTCAGGCCTGTAGGTTTCCTCACTGTGTTACCCATCACCGTTTGAAGCGAGACGCATATGATATCGAAGTCAGAGGTTTCGAAGTCGAAATTCTAAGACGTGGCGTGCGTGGTTATACCACTAGGATATATCTGCTTATTATTCGTGTTTACTCCCAACTATCTTGTTGACTGACCTTAATTAAAATTAAGGTCGGGAAGTTACGGAACTGTAATACTGTACGGAGAATTGAGAATCATCGTGGACATACGGAACTGTAATACTGTACGGAGAACTGATAATTACTGGAGAACCATCGTGAATTCGAATATCGCCGTTCCGTCCGAAGATAGACATTTCTAAGCCGGCTAAGTACCATTGATTTTTTAGTAAAAAAAATTTAATTTTAATCTCTAGTATCGTGGACGGACGGACGAGGATCTCTAGTAGTAGACTCAACAGATAGCGCAGATCTTAAGTGACGACACTGACATAGATGTCTGAATCACGCTAATGAAGTTTGATAGCGACTTAGCGTATATACAACGTCCCGACGTCAATCGTCGGGGCAGTGGCAAGTCCCGCCAGACCTGTGGCAAGACCCTACCTAAAATTGATGACAGTGTTAGGGTGAAGAAGACTGCACCGCGGACGATTACGCGACTGACCCTCATGGTCAGGCACACAAATTACTGAAAGACGCGTGCAGTTTTTAATGCGTGCAAACCCCCACATAGCCGTTGTGCCGTGCCCTCGACAAAGCTGTAAGCGCTACGCATTTTCTGCACGATAAAAAAAGGGGTGAAAAAGATTATTTTACTACTACATTGTATGGACTAATTCCAGCCGCTGAATTCCATCACCGCACACCTCGCCACAATTTAAAATTTCATTCTCATCACTTGGATAGTTGGCGATCTACCACCGTGCGTTTCTCGCACAATTTCTTTCCACGTATCATCATTCTTTGGAATGAGCTCCTACCGGCGGTTTTTCAAATGGATACGACTTGGAGACCTTCAAGAAACGAGATTACACTTTTCTTAAAGTCTCGTAACGCCTCTGTGATCCCTCTGGTGTTGCAGGTTTCTACGGGCTGCGGTGATCACCTACCATCAGGTTACCCGCTTACCAGTTTGCAACCCTCTTATATAAAAAAATACACCTATCATATTCATGTTTGATTTTTCTTAAAACCAAATTTTAATGGCGGTCGAATCCTATCTAGTTCAATTTAAATTCTAATCCAAGACCATGTTCGAAGTTTTTACGGCTGCCGTTATCTTTACAGCATGGGTGAAGTTGGGAAACATCTTCAATGTACGAGTAATAAAAAGAAAATATTACTTCAGAATTTTGTAACGCATTAAATCAATTCTTATAAAGTTCTGATTTTCTTATATTGTGAACACATTGTAGACACATTTCACACACATTGATCCAGCGCCAACTTAAGATTCCCTTTGTCTTGAGAACTAAACAACGATATATGTATTTACATATATAAATAAATGCTAATGCATATAAAGATAAACATTTATGAATCGGATACAAACATTCGTGCTTATCAAATAAAGTTTGTCTCTAACAGGTTTGAACCCGGGACCAATTGGCGCACAAAGAATGGTCTCTGCCTCTAAACCAATCAGTCGTCAAAACGTCTTCCGAATTCTTACGTTTAATAATACGTAAAAATATTGATTGCGATTATATGTTCACATCTTTATAAATAAAGGAAGCCAATATATTCAAGCCAATGGTGCTAATTCTGCTATAACAGAACTTAACTAAATTTAACTCTCCCTATCTTTTTCTAATGTCATACGCCAAAATAAGATAGCAAACATTTAAAGCGAGTACCGACCTACATTTCTGTTAGACAGTTCAAAAAAATGTTACATTTTTGCGTATCTTTGGTCCGTATATTCCGAGGTCGCGTCTAAATCTTTTAATCTTGACGGGTCTAAGCGAAACTGACAGCACCAAAATTGTAGCTATCTCGTTTTGGCGTTTGGTATTAGTTAAAAGATAGGGAGGGACTGAATTTAGTTAAGTTCTGTTAGCGCAGAATGACCACCAATATACCGTCTATTGCACACGGCCGAAGTGTCACAATCACATGAGGGTTTATGTGCAGCTGTTGTGCGCGGTTCCGCTGGCGTGTAATTTAGATAGTGTCTTTTATCTCATTGTACATCATGTTCCAATTAGATCATCATATCAGCCCACAGATGACCATTGTTGGACATAGAGCTTTCTGATGATGGCCACACCGAGCGGCTATAAACCTCCTGCATCTACGCATTGCTCGCTACCTTAACCAGGTCCTCGATCCACCTAGACGAGGATACCTACATTTCAAGGTTGCCATCCCAGCACATAAGGACCTCAGTGGCCATCAGTTCTGCGAACTATATGCAGAAGTGGCTGATTTATAGCTCAAAAGATATACTGGTTCTGGTGGTGTATGCGGATTTCGTCGCTACATAATTCCAATCAAATCGATTTAAATGTTTGAGAGCGATTAAATCACAATTGAAATGCCCACAAACTGTTAAATTTCGTCATCCTGGCTTTTAACCAGGCTTTGATTAATTAATCCAGACCTTAATTGAACACCCAAATACTATATCTAAGCTTACAATGTATTTATAATATTAATAGGATTACGTAATTGTCATGTCAGAACAAGGTCCGTATGGCAAGAGGGCAGATCCAAATTTAAAAAAAAATCGTAGTTATCCTAAAATTTATTTATTTACTTAAAATCTTTAATAAAATATGTAAATATGCATATATTATAACATGTAACTGTAAGACACAAGTGTAACAATTAATTTTTAGACGCACGTTTTATTTGAATACCCGAAAGTTTTAAAATTTGGA
Source organism: Thaumetopoea pityocampa (assembly GCA_017165845.1). NCBI lineage: Eukaryota > Metazoa > Arthropoda > Insecta > Lepidoptera > Notodontidae > Thaumetopoea > Thaumetopoea pityocampa. The sequence continues at coordinate 11,379 of WUAW01011870.1, read as the reverse complement.
CTTGCCTCCTTTTTGCTGCAAGGTCCTCAATTATTATCAGCATACTGCTGCATATTATCTGCCTGTTGAGAAGTTATTTTTTATTCAATTGTTTAAAAGTCCACTGCTCAACGCCTCTTGTATTAAATAGTGGACATTTTTCTTGTGGGTTATGTTTAAATAGATTTTAAATAGAAACTTATTGGTATAAATAAAATATCACAGAATTAACAAGTACATTCTCAGCGCTCACCTTAGGCCAAATGCTTGAACTTGACGTGACTAATTATGCAGTGCAGCTTTGCCTTGGTATATGAAAATAATTTAGAGTATATATATAATTTTATATTTTTTATATATAATTAAAAGATACCGTATTAAGGATAATAAAATAATGACGATTTTGTAATTTTAACAAATATAACATAAAGTTTATACCACAAACCAATTAAAATATTTTCACTGAAACAGTGCATTATAAAAATAAGTAAAAATAAGTTAATGTATCTATCTATTTATACTATTATAAAATTGTTAAATGTCAAATTTTCTAAAATCAAAAATATTTAATAACAAACTATGCAGATCGACTAATTAAGAGCTTTTGAAATCAACTCCGTCGATGTTTGTTTGTTTGTTTGTTTGTTTGTTCGGGCTTCACGCAAAACCCAGTGGGTAGATTTTGGTTATACTATTACCGTAAAAATCGAGTAAAAATATAGTGAGGTAGTATATTAACTGTATTGACCTTTGATTTAGGAAACATTTTACTAATATACCGCTTGCATGCTGCGGAGTGGAAAGCTTATAAATTTGCCCATTTTAATGAGAAGGCTTATGTCTAGCTATGCACTTTAACAGTCTGTGTAAGGGCGTCCATGTTGCATAAGTACACACAATTAGGTACGTCACTCGAGTTCGCGCTCGCGCATCACTAATGCACCAACCTGACCACCTCGCCGCCCGAGGGACGCTCCCTCAATCTAGACAACCCACCGAGGTACAAAACCTCGCGTAACATAATATTAGAGGCTAACGGTCTGATTCNTACCAAAGACTTAATACGTTCAGTAGTTAAAATACTCAGTAAGCCTAATAAACCTTCTGTAAAAATCATCACTTATAAACCATCTGTAAACCCATTTTAAATAAAGCATCGATAACATGAGAATTAGCATTATTATGTTGTCAC
>WUAW01011866.1:8516-18677 GCA_017165845.1 Thaumetopoea pityocampa | reverse complement strand
TTCCTTTGCCACGCAGTCGTTTTTGGCTCCCGTCTTGCAATATTCCTAATAAAATGGTTTTGTCTCTGTGTAGTTATCCGATATCTACCAGGATGTCGTTCAGTCATGTTCTCAGTGAGCCGATAACGTTGCCACAATCTTTGGATAATAGACTTGTTGGACTGGACGGCAACTGCAACTTCACATTGTGTACGCCCGGCTTCAAAGATGCCTACAGCACGTAACATAACATATTGGGTTGAATGACGGCGTGGCATAAAGCCTAACATACCAATATTTAATTTTAATTAAAAAATACGAAGGACTAGATACCAATCAGCTTAAAATCTATTCTATCTATATGATGAAACTTTAAACAAAAATAACCTATAGGCAGGAATTCATTCAAAATTGTGGAAAAATTAAGGCCTATCATGTTTTAAAATTTTAAATTTAGAACACTACTTTATCATGCTTTTATGTTCTTAAATTTTTTAGTGGTCGATTCTTTTTTTAAAGGAATTGTATGAGAAAGTTTGTCACAGTTTCTGAGTCTTAGACTTTGTTGATTAGTGTATATGTTGAACCTCAACTATTTTATAAAAACTTATTTTAGTTAAAAGTGTTTTTCAAAATAGAATATCTTATATATTTCAGAATTTTGCCCACCATAGTTTTAAATTTAAAGGGGAGGATACATTCCTATAAAAAAAAATATTGTGAAATCAAAAACCCGACTGCGTGAAAAATGTATTTTTTTATAATTTTGATATAACCAGTGTCACTCTCACAGTTAAGACGAATCTAACGACACCTCTCAAATAAAAGCATATCTAATAAAGTGTTCTGGGTTTTAATGTAAAAAGAAACTAAGTTTGTCGTATTAGTACATGTATATATGGATCAAATAATATATTCTTGTGTATATACATTATTTTACATTTACATATACTTACGTTTTAATTTGCTCTAGACATGACACAGTTTCCACGTTTAATAATCTAATTAATGACACACGTCATGTGAAATGGGACATTCACAGTTCGCTACCCACGCTTTTAAATAATATACTTAAAGAGTCTATTTTTTATCAGTCTATTTTATTTACTTCAGTCGGAGAGGACATCCCAGCTCAAACTTTGACCTTTTTTGGCATCGTGTCGGGGACCTTTAGGTACTCGTATATGTCAAATAGGACAAATAAATTTAAAAAAATTAAATTAATTGAATGACGACTGATCGGTACGGTGAAAACATCGCGTGATGGAATCATATATCATATAAGCACAAATATTTGTATCAGACTCGTGAACATATTTATGTATATTTGTATTAGTATTCATCTGTATAAGTACAATACTACATCGTTGTCTAGTATACAAGATATTGGGCATCCAGTTTGGGACTAAATTGAGCGTGTAAGTGTCGACAATATTATTATATATTTGTATTATAAATTTGTTAAATGTCAAATTTTCATTAAAATATATTTAAAAATACACTACTCAGATCGACTAATTAAGGGCTTCTGAAATCAAATCTGTTGATGTTTGTTTGTTTGATTGTTCGGGTTTCACGCAAAAACCAGCGGATAGATTTTGGTTAAACTATTGCAGTCTTAAAGATACTATTCTGACTTAAATATTGCAAATTCTTGCTTCATCAAAATCGCTCCAGTAGAATTAAAGATACAGTTTGATTCCTGTTTTAGTAGCCGCCGTCAAGGAATGAGAGGTCAAGTAAAAGTGGTACTTAGACTTTTTTTATAAATCTGTGATTATGTAGCGGAAAATCCACATTCACGCGGGCGCAGTCTCGGGTAAATGCTAGTTATTATTAAATCTGCACACATTGGTGCTGATTCTGTTGTAATAGAACTTAACTAAATTTGGTCCCTCCCTATCGTTTTCTAATGTCAAAGGCCAAAACGATATAGCAAACATTTATAGAGAGTACCGACCTATATTTCTGTTAAACGGATCAAAAAAATGTTGCGTTTTTGCTTATCCTTAGTCCGTATATTTCTAGATCGTGTCTAAATCTTTTAATTACCAGTACCAAAATTCTACTCATCTCGTTTTGGCGTTTGACATTAGAAAAAGATAGGGAGGAACCAAATTTAGTTAAGTACTGTTACAACAGATTCAGCACCATTATGTATCTAAATATGTATATATAGGGTGATCCCAGCTAATGGTATTTCGCCTTCCGACATAAAACATCGGTTGCGTATTTTCATGCGTTAACGTTTACTGATCAATCAAGATATTTGTTTTTACCCATCGGTTGATTGGTCCCGTGTAAAATTTTTCGATGTCCTGATTTACGCGAGTGTCTCGGATATTGGGGATCCTTTGATACATCCCGGATCAACTTTAACCAAAACGCCGAATGACCCAATTTTGAACAAATCAATAATTTATTATACTAGCTATATAAAGCTATGTAAGTATAATTAACAAATTCCTTGAATCCCACACAATTTATCATGATCATTTAATTAAAATTATTGTTTTGTTCAGCGAGTTATTAAGATTATTACTGCTGATCAGTAAGTACTTAGCGTAAAAAGATTCTAAATATTTAAATCACTATTTCTATTTATTCTTTATTATAAACTCAAAATTTATACAATTACCATATTTAAACAAACGATGTACTTTCGAATTGATTTCCATTTTCCAGTGACTTATGGAAAACCACGCTTTCTGCGCTTTCTGTACACTGCTATAATTTAGCTAAGGAATATAAATTGCTAATAAAATATTTTCCAATGGTTTTCTAATATAATAGGTCGTAACTCACTCACTTCTCAACATCTCAATGGTTATTCTATCATACCCTACAGCCTTTCCTACATTAATTAATTATGTCAGTAATTATTTCATTAAACAACTTAGCAAGCGGTCTTTTATATCACATTTATTCCATAGGTGCACTAGTAAATATAGTCACAGAACCACTCCATTTGAACCATAGGTCACGTCTCCAATTTTTGGTACTCAATGCAAAACTTGAGGCCCGTATACGCATTCCGCGCCAATTTATTCACATGAGGTGTTCATAACTCTATTAGGAGCTTTGATTTTTAAAAACAATGTCAAACAATCTTTTTCTAACAATCTATTTTTATTATATATTTGCCTTTTCCCGCTGCTCCGTCCGCGTGAATGTTGATTTTCCGCTACATGGGAAATCATGTTTTTGTTAACCACTCTTACTTGACCTCTCGTATCTTAACAGCGGCTACTAAAACAGGGATTAAGCTGTATCTTCAATCCTACTAGATCGACTTTGATAAAACATGTCGCAGTATTTAAGTCGGAATAATACCTTTTAATGAGTGGTGAGGATCGCTGGGTCTCGCTGGATGCAGGTGGCTGTGGACCGGTCGTGCTGGAATTATATGGGCTGAAATGATGATGATGATGATGAATACCTTTTAAGATTATAACAGTTTAATCAAAATCTACCCGCTGATTTTTGCATGAAGCCCGTACAAATGAATATCAACGGATTTGTTTTCAGAAGCCTTTAATTATTTGATCTGAATAGTTTGTTTTTAAAAATTTGTTTGATTTTTGAAAATTTGACATTTAACAATTTTATAATAGTATAGATAGATGGAAAACCACAGTGCAATGATTCACACACACATAGGCAGAGAGAGAGAGAGAGTATCTTTTTATATAGAACACTTTATACTGTATTAAAAGCTTGAGTAGTGATTTGACGTAACAAACATTAGATTCGATAACCTATCTGGAAATTAGTAAAAGTGAATAGATTTTTTATAAGTCTGTTCGTTTTATATTCAATGTTAAATAGCATTTTACAACTCACTTGTTCTGGGACTAAAATTTTACTACTATATATGACTAATAATGCTCGTAAACTCTAAAAATCAATTACAACAAAATAAAACAATAAAGGACCCGTGATATCGTTACACCCATAGATCTCAATAATTAGTTGAGTCACCAAGCGTGTGCGCACCTAAGGAATTGGGATTTGTGTACCGAAGTGTTCCGAACCCAGCCGAAGATTCCCGAGGGTTGGAGAAGTGGGGAGTCCGGCAAGGCGTGACGGATGCTCAGCTGAGCGTTACATGTCCTAACATTCAGTTTAATACGATGTGATGCCATCCTATAATCTCGTATAATATCAACCGTTGTGCAAACTAGCCGTTAGATTGATTAGGTTTCAGATTGATTAGACCCATTGCTCAACTGCGCGTTACATGTCCTAACAGGTGTAATATGATGTGATGACATTCTGTAATCTCGTATAATATTACCCGGTGTGCGAACTAGCCGTTAGATTGTTTAGATTCATTTACTTTCAGATTGATAAGACCCATCATCATCATCATATCAGCCCACAAACGTCCACTGCTGATATAGGCCTCCTCTAATGAGCGCCACACTGAACGTCTGGGCCGCCTGCATCTACCGATTGCTCGCGACCTCTATCAAAGTCATCGGTCCACATAATCGGGGGTCTACCCGCATGACGCTTTCTGGTTCGGTGTCGCCACTCCAGAACTTTAAGGCCCCAATGTCCATCGCTTCTGCGAGCTGCCCCACTCACTGCCACTTCAGTTTTGCAATCCTTTGAGTTACGTCGGCGACTCTAGTTCTCCTGCGGATTCATTACGGATCCTGTCTCGCAGGGAAATACTGAGCATAGTCCTTTTCATTGCTCGCTGCGTGAGCTTTCTTATGAGGCCCATAGTCAGTGGCCATGTTTCAGATCCATAGGTCATCACTGGCAATACGCACTGATTGAATACTTTAGTCTTAAAGTATTGAGTATTTTTGACGAGATGTCACATAGTTTCTCTAACACTACGCAGCCGAATTGGATTCGGCGACTAACCTCTTTCTCGAAGTTGGATTTATTTAGCTGGATGATATGTCCCAAGTATACATATTCCAACACAGCTTCGAGAATAGAGCCCTCTAGGACTATAGGGTGAAGCGGAGTCGGAGCATTAACCATAACTTTGGTCTTACCCATATTTATCTTTAAGCCCACCTGTTGAGAAGCTCTGTTGAGGTCTTGAAGCATTATGCTCACGTCTGTAAGCGATTCTGCTATGAGTACTATATCATCGGTAATTCGAAGATGAATGATATACTCGCATAAGCATGAGTGATAAAACCCATTGCAAGTCAAACTAAAAAGACACACGAGAATTCATATTCCTTAATCTGTACTACGTTATAAAATTGTTAAAAGTCTAATTTTCAAAAATCAAAGATATTTAAAAACAAACTACTCAGATCGACTAATAAAGGGCTTCTGAATCCAAATCCGTCGATTTGTTTGTTTGTTTGTTCTAGCCTTTTACGTAAAAATTGCAGATAGGTTTGGTTAAGCTATTACAATCTGAAAGGTACTATTCCCACTTAAATACTGCCGCATGTTTCATCAAAATCGGTCCATTAGAATTGTAGATACAGCTTGATCCCTGTTTTACTAGCCACCGTTAAGGTATGAGAGGTCAAGTAAAAGTGGTTATTAAACTATATAAATTTATGTTTGTGTCGGAATTTCCTATGTAGTGGAAAACGGAGATTCACGCCGGTGGAGCCGCGGGCAAAACCTATTAATACATATATCCAATAATATTTACAAGGAATGAATGGAAGCACAATAGTCCTAATTAATGTTAAATGTGATAAGCTAAGCAGTATCTGAAAAGCTATAGGATTCAAATTAAAAACAATATCAGATCTCAATGTGTATGAATGTCAATAGTGTATGTATAATTTTGTGATGGATTTTCTAGCATACGTTACATTTACCAGGTTGATCAATATATTTTTGGAGAAATATTAAAACTTCAAGAAACGTATATTTAAATTTAATTTTTTATTCGACGTAGTCATTTCCTAGTCTAATATTCCTTAAATAAAATTTTGTATGTTGATTAATTAATTCCCTTGCAAAAATTCTGTGCATCGAAAACAAAGAATACCGCAGATGATTTCTTTATCTCCGACGAATTTTATATTTAAAGAAGATGAAAATGACTAGGTCGTATGTCGGAAGAATATGGTGGATGCTGCATAAACTGAAATTCAGTCTTTCGGATGATAGTGTCTGCAACCTTAGAGTGGTGCTCAAATGTATTGTTATTATGAAAATACATTCCAGCACGTAATTTCCAACATCGTTTATTTTTTATCTCTCGCGTAGTTTTTTATTAAGGTCAGTGTACTCACTAGTGATTGTCTGTCCTTTTGTTAAATATAATCGATCATTATAATAAAACCATTCGCATCCTAGAACAAAAACACCATTATCAAGCCAGCGGACGTAAATATCTTATAACTCTTGGCTGCTTGGCTACTCTTGCTTTCCTTTGTTTTTTAACTTCCGAGAAACTTAACGCGCTACTTAACCGTTACAAATTTTAAGATATGCGTTATAATAAATTAAAAATCATTTGAAATTTTCAAAATATCATCTACGAGTAAATAATGAACAGTCACTCCTTTTCGTAAAATTTTCTTGTCTTTTCATCAATAAAGGTAACTGTTGAATGCCCAGAACGAGGAACATCGTTGGAAATGGTTTGGTCGCATTTAAATTTCGCGAAACACTTTCTCACTTTGGAATAAGATGAACATTGCTTCTCCTAGTAGACTGCGGTTATTTAAAACACATTTTGTAAAATAGATTTTCAAACACAATAAACACACCAATTTGGATTTATTTATTTTTAGCACGGTTTTATTAGCTTCACCTGTATGTATGTATGTATCGGAATCTTTGAACTCGATTTTTACCCGTTTTAAAAGGTCAGATTAATTCAAAATTTTACACATTTGTCAAGAACTGATGACAATATAATAATTTATTAAAAACAAATTATGAGAATTTTTATTTTTTTTTAATAAAAAGATTTGTTTTACAGTAAATAATTTAATAATTTTGTTTTTATAGATCGAACTAAAAATTGAAAAATAAATTATAGTATAAAAAACTTAAAAACACGCTTTTATAGATAATCGAAATAAAAAGTACAAAATAGTTCTTAATATAAGAATAAAAATAAAAAGTTAATGTCATTGTGGTAAAAGCGTGGAGTGGTCGATATCAACTGTTATAATTTCTTATTACTTAGTTCTATTACGAAACGTAGAGTTACTAAAAAAATGTAGTACAAAGCACCTCACACTTTTACCACAATGATATTGATTTTCTCGTTAATCATTTTACTCTTATATTAAGAATTATTTTTCACTTTTTACTTGGATTAAGTACAAAAGCATGTTTTAGTTTTTTTTAAACTATGATTTATTGACAACTAATTGGTTCACTGGGCAGTGACTCTACTTTCTCTGCCAATGAGTCCTGGGTTCGAACCCAAACAAACGGTAGGGACAAACCGTGTGATGAGCACAAATGTTTGTATCCGAGTCATGGATGTATTTATCTATTTATGTAGAGTATTTATCTATATAAGTATGTATATCGTTGTCTAGTACCCAAGATACAAGGAATCCTAGTTTGAAACTAGATCAGTGTGTGTGAAAAATATTCAGAATATTATTAATATTATAACAATTTGCGCTTTTAATAAAATATGAAGAACAAAAAATATTGCTGATAGTTCTTTATGAGATTCGATTAAAATTTTATAACTTGAATCAAATTCAAAAAACTTTTTAATCAACTTAGTATATGGATATTGTCGAAGAATAAATACTTTTAAAATAATTATAGAAACGCTTCACCTTCAAATTAAGATTTTCCTTATTGATATCAATTGGAAAAGGTGACGGTTATCTGTTTGCGTGGTATGAATGAGGTTAATTATAGTTAAAAAGACCTCTGTTCTCTGCCATGACCAACATGACGAGAAATAACGGTTATTGTGCTATCAAACGGAAATAATGTACAGACTGATTGTCGACACTGAGAAAATATACCTAGTAAATTATATTACATTCAAATCGACCGTTACCTTGAGCTACGTATTCCACGAATGGAATGGATTATCCATTCTAACGTCTAGTTTAGATTTCTTCTTGACTGCCCCTGGCCTAACAGATGTCACGTTCATAGTCTGTCTACCCTATTCAAGATACAAAAATATGTAAACAAAGAAACCAATGGCTCTCGAATCTTTTACTCAAATCAAACATGGCGGATATAGTCCAACTGAGTTAGAATATACTCCTTCCTGTGTAACGGCTTTTGTAGCACTACACTTTAAATTGTTAGTATACCAAAATGTATAAATATTTTCAATCACATTCTTTTTAGGTTATTTTTAATGTAAGATGATAAATCGTCATATTTTTTTAAATCAAATAAATATATGTAAAATTATTGTTGCAAATTAAAGGTAATATTATAAAAAGTGTTTTTATAAATCATAAAAAGTACAGAGATGGTATATCTAATTAATAATTTTTACTGTGATATTTATTAAGTTTTATCGTTATAAAAGTGATATTGAAACAGCCCCATTTTACGATTTGTTTACATTTTATTTTTCGTATCTTGGACAGGGTAAACATTTGTTGTGATGACTATTATCATTCAGGCATTGTTCTATGTTGTTATAAAACACTAGATTTTGCCCTCGGGCCCCCTGCGTGAATGCCGGTTTTCTGCTACATGAGAAATCCTGAAACAATAATAGATTTATATGTATAAAAAGCCTCAGTCCACTTTTACTTTGAACTCTCGTTCCCTAAAAGCGGCTACTAAAACAGAGACTAAGATGTATCTTCAATTCTACTGGACCGATTTTGATGAAACCTGCCGCAGTATTTAAATCAGAGTAGTGCATTAAAGACTATTAAGATAGTTTGGCTTATTAAGATAGTTTGGCTAAAATCTACCCGTCTGTTTTTCTGTGAAACTTGAACAAACAAACAAACGTCGACGGATTTGGATTAAGAAGCCTTTAAATAATCGATCTGAGTTGTTTTCTTTTTAATATCTTTGATTAAAAAAAAATTGGCATTTAACAATTTTATAATAGTATAAATAATATAGTAAAACGTGGAAAAGATCAACATTGATATCGAAATTCATTCTTATCGTGAAATCAAAAATGAAATTATAGAGCGCTATAAAATAAATCGACAATGTGAATGTTGAATTTTCAAAACACATAACAATTTCAAGGATTCACAATTCTTTATTTTGTTCAATTCATAATGGAAGTTTCATTTCGATTCATCGTTATGGTTTCACGACTTTTGTTTTCCGAAGTTATATATAGCTCTTGGACTAAAGTACACGAGTAGACTACGTCTTTCTTAAGGAAAAATCTCTGAAGCCATATATTATGACATCTATTTCTATAGGACTTCGTGATTCGAACCCTGGACTAAGCATACGGGACTAGAAAGCAAGATCACGGCCATTGAACCAATCAGATTACAGGAACTCTACTTGTCAATGCAATGATGTGCAATCTTTTTGCGTATTCATTAAATTAATTATTTCGTGGCTCAGAATCGCATACTTGAACTTATCGAAACCGAATAAACCGGTCACAATTCCGGCGCGTACAGTTATTAGTTCGGGCCATTACGAAAATATCTCTCAAACGACTTTGTATAATTATTCGATGCTGTTATATTTCGAAAACGAAACTATAAAATGCCGATATTCAAGTTATTTTGATAAAGTTTCTCACGGATATTTTCAACAATAATGTCGGAGTAATCTTTGCTAATTTTAATATTAGACAAAATTGTTTAATTAAAATGCGCCATTGCGATTGTAAATCATCATCATATCAGCCCACAGATGTCCACTGCTGGATATAGGCCTCCTCCAACGATCGCCACACCGAGCGGCTGTTAAATATATAATATTAATTATACTATTTATTAGTTTATTATACACGCATTCGATTTCATTATCAATGTTATATGTCCCCCTCCTGATTAGGGGAGGTCCGTGCCCCTGTAGTGGGGACGATATGGACTGGGGATGATGATGATGATGTTATATGTTTGAAAAACTATTACGACACACGTCAAATATAGACTACAGAGGATCATTCATTTTTATAATCTGTATGCATAGTGTTGTTGCACTGTTACAACAGATATCTTCAAGTTGGTTGGTGTAAAACTCAATCGTGATGAAATTCAAACATTATAATAAATTTCTACAATTTTAATTATGAATCCACATTATTAA
>WUAW01011864.1:65579-75823 GCA_017165845.1 Thaumetopoea pityocampa | reverse complement strand
AGCCTGTCCGGCAAATAGACTTAAGTATACGGGTAAGCGACCCCGGCCCCCCGAGCTACTACTGTCTCTTGTCAATGGTTTAAATATTTAGGAAGGATAACTAAGATTGGAATGATGAAACAAATATACCGCGCAAATGTGAGTGAAAATGTCGGCAGAGGGCGCTCAGGAAAAACCTACCTTATTCAAATCAACAATTAAGGTCAAGTTCGTAGCACCCTTAACCGACGAACATGTAAAAAGATGTATGAAGGTGGATAAGGCCATAGCGGTGTGTCAGGATCGTAGTATGTGGCGAACTGTGGTACTGGCGCGAGTGTGTCATGTATGTATATATGGTATTTATCTACCTTCAAAACCGTCAGGAACGTAGATCTTGAGCTCGATGTTACAGAACAGCATAGGTAGGGACATGGGAAAATTGGCCTCTGTCCTGAGCGAGATGTGGCGGTAGCCGGCCTGCAGACCATCCAGCGGCAGTATGCGCTGCCCCAGCAGCTTGCCGTTCTCATCGTAAACTCCGAACCGCAGCACTGCCAGGTCGGGCAGTACCACCTGCAAATAATAAAAATTAAAAAAGAAATACAATAAATTAACATTGGACCAGACGCTTCCCTCAGTTAATACATTCAGTGCCACTCGTAACAGTATTCATAATAATTTTTCAATTTTTTGCAAATGAGGGGTGATTTTTTACAAAAATGGTANGCCATCCAGCGGCAGTATGCGCTGCCCCAGCAGCTTGCCGTTCTCATCGTAAACTCCGAACCGCAGCACTGCCAGGTCGGGCAGTACCACCTGCAAATAATAAAAATTAAAAAAGAAATACAATAAATTAACATTGGACCAGACGCTTCCCTCAGTTAATACATTCAGTGTCACTCGTAACAGTATTCATAATAATTTTTCAATTTTTTGCAAATGAGGGGTGATTTTTTACAAAAATGGTACCGTGAGTATCTCTCACCATTTTTGTAAAAAACGTACAGTGGATGGGTTTATCTAACCCATCCATTTTTTAATGATATCAAAGTTCATTTGTTTAATACACACAAAAATAGTTACATGTCGATTGAAGAAAACGTATTTGCTGTGAGTAGCTAAAACCTAACTTTTCACTAGAGCTAAAAAACTGTCGCAAAATCAGAAAAAAAAAAAACAATTTTTAACCAGATAAAGTACACGAATACTTTTTGGTAGAAAGTATACATCTTACAGTGTCGTTTTCTTTTATCGATCTAACATGTTTTCTTTTATCGACGTGTGTAATCAATAGTCAATATATTCGGAATTTTTATTTAACGGCTGACTCCAAAGTATCGAATAAATATAGCAAACTGAAAGGTTCTCCTTTCAGTTTCACATCCACTTTTTTATGAAAAATTATGGCAGTTAATTCTGTAATATCTATTCGACATTAACACGTGAAGCGCCATGTCAGCCATCGGGGGCTGATACTGAACTTTCCGTTTAGGCCGCGTCAGCCAACGGCGGCTGTCACCGGAAAATATAAAATTGTGAATTTGTGATTTTTTTTTATAATTTTGATATACCCGGTATCACTCTTACAGTTAACACGAATCTGACGACACCTCTCAAGCTAAAATCCTTTAAGCCGTTTAGGCTACAGAACGTGCCAAAGAAATATATGTACATACATACATTCGAAAAACCTTACTCTCCTTCTAGCGCAGTCGGGTAAAAATTACATTGTTACTGAAAATTTATTAAATGATTGTAATTACTGAAAATATTATTTAGAATGTACTCAATTGTTATTTATTAAGGCCATGGGTTTCCTCCTCCTTCATAACCATCACGGTGGGCAGGTGTCTTGGAAATCGTAGATTTTGATTGAATAACAGGAAAACCCGTTCCCCTGGTACATCCCTTAGCTGGTTCTCGCAGCACCCACTGGAAGAGATGGGTTCACGCTATTATTATGCCAAACACCAATTTGTTTGTTTGTTTGTTGTCGTACCTTCCTAAATAAAAACGGCTCCTCGTTGTACACGGGGTTTAACCCGTTGGCCGGCACCATTCGCGTGCGGAACTCCTTGCGGATAGTGTCGGTGGGCAGACCATACATGTCCACCTCCACATAGGTGCCAACCTTCTTGTCCGACAGAAACTGTCCGGCTATCACCTGTACAACAAAAAAGCATCATAAAGTTTAGTTGCCTATACAAGACCGCGACGAGGCTCACCGAGTCTTGGTCTTGTACCAATAAATTAGGTTTCAGTATTGGTATTCTTCTTGCACACCCAGTCTTGCAATTACTGTAGGAGCTGCGATTTCTTGTAATTAAACCTTGGAGCTTGAAAATTGGCTTCATGCGCATTCGATTGGTTTTTTGCCATAATCTCCACGCTTGGCAGAGTCTTGGAGATTGCAGTAGATTTTGATTGGATAACATGATAACGGTGGTGCCCATTATCCTGGTGCATTCCTCAGCTGGTTCTCGTAGCACCCACAGGAACAGATAGAGTGACGCTATCATTATTCCGGCGCACACCAGGAATATTAATTCTTAAAAAAACTTTTCACTAAAATGTCACAATAAAAAATTGTTGTGACATTTTAGTGAAACCGGCACCATTAGCGTAACAGAGAGTCATCGAGTAAAAATATTTGGAAGAGTTTTAGTTTTCAAAAGGGTAAAAACGAATGAGCCAATTCCAAACCCGGGTTCGAATCCTGGTTGGAACAAACTGTGTATAAGCACGAATGTTTGTACCCGAGTCACGGATGCTCATCTATATATTTATTAGCGTTTATCCACATAAGTAAGTATATCGTCGTCTAGTACTCAAGACACAGGGAATCCTAATTTGGGACTAGATCAATGTGTGTATGAAAAAAGTCTATATTATACTAGCTTTTGCCCGCGGCTCCACCCGCATGAATGTCGGTTTTCCGCTACATGAAAAATCCCGAATTAATCATAGATTTACATAAAAAGCCTTAGAGCCACTGTTACTTGACCTCTCGTACTTTAACGACGGCTACTAACACAGAGATCAAGCTATATCTTCAATTCTTTTGGATCGATTTTGATGAAACATGCCGCAATATTTATGCCACAGTATTTATACCCTTAAGACTATAATAGTTTGACCAAAATCTACCCTCTGGTTTATGCGTGAAGCCCGAATAAACAAACAAACATCAACGGATTTGTTTTCAAAAGACCTTAGTCGATCTGAGTAGTTTGTTTATAAATATATTTGATTTTTGTAAATTTGACATTTAACAATTTAATAATAGTATACATATATAGATTAACCTGCACCGAACACTGAGCGGCGATCACGCCGTCTACCGGCGCGTCCGCGAACGGGTCGAAGCTCCGGTCAGCTCTTCGCATGAAGTCCGGCTTCAAGAGGTACCCGCAGTTGCCGTTGTACTCAAACTTCCCTTGGTTCAGCTGCATCGGTAGGTCCGATGTTTGAAAGTTCAGGGAGACCATTTGGCAGCCGGCGTTCCAGAACACCTGGGTTAGAAAATGAACATTAAAAAAAATGTATTTAGGCTTGTGTGGAATTTTATCATCTCTATTGCTACTATATTATGAAGAAATACTCAGAAATAGTTTGCTTGAAGAAATATTGTGCTAATTTAAAATAGCTCGACTGGGCAGCGTTCGGTAAATTACAAACGTCTTCTCATCCAAAATCCCTCAGTGCCTGAAAACTAAGGTGTACAACCAATGTGTGTTACCAGTGATGACTTACGGCTCTGAGACGTGGTGCTTCACAAAAGGACTTTTTCAGAGGCTCAATGTCGCGCAGCTATGGAGAGGGCTATGCTTGGTATTTCTCTGGGAGATCGAGTCAGAAATGAGGAGATCCGTAGAAGAACCAGTCGCTGACATAGCCCGTAGGGTAAGCAAGCTGAAGTGGCAATCGGCAGGCCACAATAGCGCGAAGATCGGATGGCCGATGGGGCAAAAATGTCCTTGAATGTAGACCACGTACTAGCAAGCGCAGTGTGGGACGGCCACCTACGAGATGGACCGACGACCTGGCGAGGATCGCTGGGTCTCGTTGGATGCAGGTGGATTCCGCTGGAATTCGATTGGAGAGGCCTATGTTCAGCAGTGGATAGCTATGGTCTGAAATGATGAATTTAAAATAGATTCATGTCTTTCACTTTCCAATTGAGTATACAATCACCACTAGCCATTGAAACCCATAATATCAGTCAGTGATGCGTATCTTCTTTACTATATGTGCTATTTATAATACTTATTTACGAGAATCTCGTTCTTGACTTAGCAGTATTGCCGCTTTTGAGTCAGGGTCTGTTGTTTTTTGCAGGGGATACGGTTGTAGGGGGCTTAAGATAACCAATTAGGGCATCCCCGTAAGCCCCGAGAATGTTTGCAAACGATCAGGGTTGTTAAGACACCAACTGCAATCCCAGTTTTAAATGTCTTCGAACCACGGAAAAACTATCCCTTAGTCACTAAGTCCATATTCGTCCCCACTACAGAGGCACAGACGTCCCTCATCAAGGAGAGGATTAAGACGCAGTCTACCACGCTGGCCTAGTATGGGTTGAAACTCTTCACACAGTCATACGGCCATAAAGATTTCCTCACGAAGGTTTCCTTCTTGTTCCAAAAAGGTCAAGTTCTTAGCACCCTTAATCGACGAAAGTGTATGAAAAGATGTATGGATGTGGATGAGGCCAGAGAGGTGTGTCAGGATCGTAGTATGTGGGAAACTGTGGTCTCTGCCTACCCTTATGGGGTACCGGCGTGAGTGTATGTATGTATGTTTCCTTCTCCGTTGAGTACATTGGTGTCTACAATGTAGACCGGACTTAAATTAGAAATAACTCAGTGGTACGGGAAGACCTTTTGATAGCAAGTCGGCATTATTAGACCACCCATGTACTTGCATAATCTTAATATTTGCAGTTAAAACTTTTTCCATGAAGCGTACTCTCGAAGTGACACTCTACAGCTTAATACGCAAAGTGGGAAACAACCTTAGTAAGTCTTACGTTTCGCTATTTTGGTAACAAAACATCTTTTCACAAAAATATCTTCAACTTTAAATGAACATTGTAGCACCATCTATTGAATATTTATTCAAAGAAAATCGCTGCGTAACTCCGCGCGACCTTTGCCCTTACCTGAGATAGAACATTCTAGTAGGTCTGCTCCCCTAGCTAAGTTTCCTACAATCGATAACGCTAATATAAACGAAAAGAATGTATTCGAATGACATTCTTAATCGATAAGTCATGGATGACATGGCGATTAGAAATGTCATTCCAACACATTTTTTTTTTCGTTTCTATTAGCATTAATGAATGTAGAAAAACAATTTGGCTACAGGGGGCAGAACGCCACGTCGTTCGGCCGTCTCACTTCAGAGTTTAATTTTGTAAAACAATAAACTTGTAAAATTTAGTTTTATAAAATAAAAACGATCAAATTCGCGTGCAGTTTCGGCTGCAAGGCGTATTAAAAATGTATAGTCGGGGACGGCACACACCTGCGGCATGTAGTTTGAGGAATCGGCCCTGGTGCCCTTCGGGTAGATCCGGGACATCTGGCGTTTGTTGTAGTTGACGAAGTCGATGGCTTGCGTTTTCAGGTAGTTCATGCCGGTGGTCTCCGCGAACGAGGACATGTTGTGGTGAATGTTGCGCTCTGTTCGTATTGTTATAGTGTTAATTAATTCTGTGATGTTAAAGTAAAAAGGGGATAAGACGACAAATTTAAAAAAGAAATGTTTTTTTTTTTGCACAACGGGTTTAAAATATCGATGTATTGTGATGTATTACGGTAAAAAAAGATGAGTCACTGTAAGTTTATTTTATTCTACTTAGACATATGTCAATCTATGTCATAAATTGAAAAGGTTTAGTTTTTAGTTTTTAAAAAGAAAACTCCCGCATTAGGATTAATAAAATAAGTTAAAATAAGTTGTTTTTTAGGTAAAATAAGTTGGGAAATTCTTTAGATTAGGTCCATTGAGACTTATTGACTTGAAATATATTTTAATCCATAGAGGACCCGCGGCTATAGTAAATCATAAAAGTCCCATTTGGGGCAATCGCCACTTATTTATTTAGTTTTCTATAACACCCAACATTTTTAAGTACTACATAGGATTACTTTGTAACAATTTAGATAAGTCGAATATAGATAGAATTGTATCTCTCTGATAACAAATGTAATTGGCAATTAGCTTGCTATGCGCTTTGGCATTGCTGTAAGCATAGCAAGAAACTGTTGAATAAATAAATAAACATGCTCACGCATGCATTGTATTATTTTGTGCTCAATGAAGATTTTTACACCCACCACTACAGTAAAATCGTGAGTACTACAATAAATATGACGGCATCCATTACGATATGATTTTAAGAATTTTAAATATATATTTTTCTCAAAAGTGGATGAATTGCTCCATATGGGACTTTTAAAATTTACTATAGCCACGAGTTCTCTATCGATTAAAACGTACTTCAAGTCAATAAGCTTCGGTGGATTTAATTTGAGGAATTACCGTAAGTTGGATGTAGTCATCTCATAGGTTACAAAGTATCATCAGTTGTTGATAGGTGACTCCCTTGGTGATACCCCTTTTCCTTGATACTATAGAATTAGCCTTTGGGGGTCTTAGGAGTTATGGTTGAAGGAGGTCTACATAGTGAAATTAATTATCTTGACTCCATGGTAGCTACCGTTTATTCGACCTGACAGTGCGGACGGCGGGCGACGACCGGCGTGAGAACGCGTCCAGTCGCCCGGTTACAATGTATTGTGTAGTAAGCAAAATGGAATTACATACAATGTGTCGCTACAAGCCTTTAGAGTTAAGCTGTTATATATAAACGCCAATCCGCATTAGTCCAGCAGTGGTGGAATATAGTCCAACCCCCCCCCCCCCCCCTCCTCCTCCTTGTGAGAGACCCGTGCTCTGCAATGGAATAGTAGATGAAATGATGATGATGTTATATACTAAGGTCAAGCATGTCAACCTGCATGCCCGCATGGGTGTATGAAGTCTACCAATCCGCACTAGGCCAGCGCGGTAGACTCCTTTCAGGATGACAAGAGTTAATTTCTACACTATTATTTAACACAAATGTCAAATTTTGGTCCATATTTCGCCCCCGCAGACAACGAGATATGCCGGTGGCGAACCATGAAGCCGCCATTTTATAAGGTTCAAAAATGTTAAAGTTCCTCACTGTGTTCCCACGAATATAAGGAAAATGGAATAACGAATATGGAATTTGGGAAAAGGACTATAGGTTATAGAAAAAGTCAGTTTAATAACATTTTGACCAATTCTTGGTAGGAGAAAATGAAGGTGAAAATCTAGGATGAACTAATTGTTAAGTACTAACTGTCAGCCTCTTCGAAGCCCTGGAACTTGATGGGTTGCGCGTAGTTAACCATGGAGGAAAGCCACGGGTGCACGTTGGTGGTGGAACCAGTGTACGCCACCGGGGGCGGGGCATCTTCACCCGCGCTCGCCGCCTCCGCCACGATCTCCTCCGGCTGTAGGGGAACGGGAGATAAATTGAGCCAATGAAAGGGCAAGATCAGATTTTGATTAACCGGGCACAATCTAACCTAGATGCCCCGTATTGAACCCACTAGGAACGGTACTTTTAATTAAAATAAACCAATCATCATAGTCCACTGCTGGGCATGGGATTCCTCCTTAAAAAGTAAGAATTTGCCATAATCTCCGCATTTGGCAAGCGTCTTGGAGATCGCAGTAGATTTTGAATGAATAACAGGATAATGATGTTATCTTATCCTGGTATATCCCTTAGCCAGTTCTCGGCAGCATCAGAACAGCAGCCACGGGTAGAAATGGAAGTGACGCTATTATTATGGTGACAACACGAGTAAGTTCAGAAGATATTAAACTTTACAATGTTCTATGATTCTCATATCCCCTCCGCTGTTGGCCGCGCTTTAGGAGCGTGACGTAATGCGATGTTTAATTTCGCCGTGTAATTATATCTTTCCTGCTCTTACTTCTCACAAAGTATAGGGAAATGAACAAGGATGGTATATAGTCACGTGACATCAAAGCACACCGATATCTGCCAATATTGCGTAACATGGCCGCCATAATTGAGTCACAGCTGAGGGGATATTACAGTGTGATACGTATTAGAGGTGTCATCAGTTATCTTCGTCAAACCGAATGTTACCGAAGCGCAACGAATTTCCCCCTCCCCATAAAAAATAAAACGTAGACCATAGCATATATTCTAGTTCCTAAATAAAATACGTTTAATGTATGGCGATCTACTTCGCAACATATTACTACGCATACGCAATAAATGGCGTAACTCTTGAATGACGACATTGGTGCTGATTCTGTTGTAACAGAACTTAACTAAATTTAGTCCCTCCCTAACTTTTTCTAATGTCAAACGCCAAAACGAGATAGCTACAATCTTGGTGCTGTCAGTTTAGAAACGTTAAAATTAAAATATTTAGACGCAATCTCGGAACATACGGAATAATGATACGCAAACATTCGCTATAAATGTTTGCTATCTCGTTTGGGCGTTTGACATTAGAAAAAGATAGAGAGGGACTAAATTTAGTTAAGTTCTGTTACAACAGAATCGGCACCATTATCGTAGAAGTCTGAATCACGGTGAAGAAGTTTGATTGCGATTTAACGTATATACACGTCCAAATATCAACCGTTGAGACGGTGGCAGGCCATGCCAAATATAATACCGGTCTGATCAGATCTTCCCTGTTCCGATACTGCCACACTTCGACATAATCATCAACGTCTTCTTCAACATTACCATTGATCATTCCTTCCGCTATATAATAAAACGTAAGATTTTACTTTATGTTTATTGCTACTGGTCGAGAGAACGGGTACATGTGACCTACTGTACTGGACTGGATATATTTTGTGTTTGAGGAAGACATATTTGTTGTAAATTGTGAGGCCTCGGGCACATGATTCATGCGTCGGTGCAGTAATCCGCATTTGTACATGTCCCATCGAACCAGTCTCTCCGCTCTGAACATGACCTTTAAATGCCTCATTGGTTTCTGGACCTTAGTCGGCCGGAGCATAGAGATTCGTTCTAGGTAGAGCTTTAGGAGTGATGTGGAAGTAAGAGTTCGAATAACCTCTACAAATACAAAGTACACTGTTGGCTAAATGGTGTTAAGCACGACCCGCGAACGAAAAGTTCACAGGTTCAATCCCGGTCCTGTACCACGGGGTTAATTCAAACTTATGTACGGCCTACATTGTAGACACCAATTCACTCAACGGAAAAAATCAAAAATGTCAAAAATTCTTAAGGAAGCCTGAATGCCCGCATGGGTGTGTGAAGACTACCAACCCGCACCAGGCCACCGTGGTAGACTGCGAATCAATCCCCCTCCTTATGAGGAGAGATCCGTGCCCATGCAATTGGGATGAATATGGACTGGGGCTGAACCTCTACAAGTGCTTTTTTGTTGCGATTTGTGTACCAAGATATTGACCCGATGAGTTATCATAACCAAAATACCTCTTTCCATTTTCAGTAATCTGTGCGTAAATTACAAATAGCTCATTATGTCACTTACTAAATACTTCTAGATTCTAGTCTTTTACCTTTTTATCAGGTATGGCAACAGCAGAGGCGTCTTCCTTCTCTTCGTCCTCAATGACAAACTGTCCCTGGCGGAACAATTCCAACTCCTGCTTTTCCACTTCGGGCTTGAGCCGTTTGTTCTTAATCAGAATTTTGCGTTTGAGGGACGAAGGAGGAGGTAAAGGGACTCCTGGTTCCAACTGAAATTACAGACATAAGCGATTTGTATCTTTTCGTGAATACAAAAATAATGACGTGACAACATGTATCCCACAGGGGTAGGCAGAGATCACAGTCACATATTAAGGTCCTGACACACCTCTCTCACCTCATCCATATTCATACATCTTTTTACACATATTCGTCGATAAAGGATGTTACGAACTTGAGCTTTTTGAAACAAGTTGTTGATTTGATCAAGGCAGGTTTTTCCTGGGCGCCCTCATCCGACACTTCCACTCACATTTGCCCGGTATATTCTTTTTGTCATTCGAACCTCACTCACGGTAGGGACAAACTTTGTGTGATGAACACAAATATTTGTATCAGAGTCATGGACGTATTTATCTATAGTGTTTATCTATATAAGTATGTATATGGTTGTCTAGTACCCAAGATACAGGGAATCCTAGTTTGGGAC
>WUAW01011862.1:1949-16775 GCA_017165845.1 Thaumetopoea pityocampa | reverse complement strand
ATCAAGTGCTAGCTTATTATAATTAAAAAAAAACGACATCCCCATTTCATAGCAACCTAAAAGTAACTACCTAGCTATTTACCGCTACGTCTACCGCTACCTCTCATCCCTTACGCCAACCCTGGTAGCGAACGGCACGCGTCACGCACCGGAACTGAATGACGAGCGGCGGCGCGTGCGCAACCAATTCAGATGTTCAATGGAACGTACGGAGGCGCACTTAAAACATTTTTATTGTAACCAGTCGGGGATGGCCATCATTGTTGGACTCGTGCACGTTAAGATACAGAAATAGATATATGTATATTTTGTTGTATATGAAATTTTATNCTCTACCGCTACCTCTCATCCCTTACGCCAACCCTGGTAGCGAACGGCACGCGTCACGCACCGGAACTGAATGACGAGCGGCGGCGCGTGCGCAACCAATTCAGATGTTCAATGGAACGTACGGAGGCGCACTTAAAACATTTTTATTGTAACCAGTCGGGGATGGCCACCATTGTTGGACTCGTGCACGTTAAGATACAGAAATAGATATATGTATATTTTGTTGTATATGAAATTTTATATTCAGCACGCCTGTCAGTGACATTATACGAATATATGAAGAATCTTTATATGACCCTACCGACTTCGCCATGTAATATTATGAAGCAGGTACGTGACTCAAACAAGAGGATCGAACAGCAATTGTCTATTTGATAAGAAATATATGTTACAATTATAATTATAGGTATCCTCAAATATTAATTGTTTTTTGTTAGATTTAGTCATTATATGTTTAATCGTTATATGTTTTTTTGTTAGTTAATTTTATTGTCATTGCCCTTGCTTACCTGATTGCCCACATCTTGATGGATCTCTGTCACAAAAGGTGGACTGTGCTATAATCACGATACTAAATGATATTGTTGTATACTGTATTATATGTCCGTTAAGTATTATATAAGCATTGGTGGTGTAGTGGTTTTACACACGGCTTACGATCGAAGGGTCGTGGGTTCGAATCGCAGTCCCGTACCACTGAGTTATTATTTGTAATTCATGTACGGTCTAAAATGTAGACACCGATGTACTTAACGGAGAAGGAAAACTTCGTGAGGAAACCTGCATGCCCGCATGGGTGTGTGAAGTCTACCAACCCGCACTAGGCCAGCGCGGTAGACTACGGCCTAATCCCCCTCCTGATAAGGGGAGGTCCGTGCTCCTGTAGTGGGGACGATATGGACGGGGGATAACGATGATGATGAAGTATTGTATATAATCATCATCATCATCATCAGTCTGTGGACGTCCACTGCTGGACTTGGGCCTGCTCCTTAGAAATTATGGATTTGCCATAAACTGCACGCTTGGCAGGCGTCTTATATGTCGCAGTAGATTGTATAACAGCATAATACTGCTGCCTAATTCTGGTACTTCTCTCAGCTGGTTCTGACAGNGACGATGATGATGAAGTATTGTATATAATCATCATCATCATCATCATCAGTCTGTGGACGTCCACTGCTGGACTTGGGCCTGCTCCTTAGAAATTATGGATTTGCCATAAACTGCACGCTTGGCAGGCGTCTTATAGGTCGCAGTAGATTGTATAACAGCATAATACTGCTGCCTAATTCTGGTACTTCTCTCAGCTGGTTCTGACAGCATCCGCGAGGGGGAGGTGTTCTTCGCAGGTTTCTTCACAGTGTTCTCCTTCAACGTTTGAAGCGATCGATAATTATTAAAACTGTTGCGCTCATAATTTCAAAACGCCAAAAGTGTCTTCATTGTCATTCTAACTCGATATTTTAGACTTAAGAGTGGTATCATCATATCACTAGGCTATTAATGCTTCAAAGCGGTAGCATACATATATATTAGTCGCATATATTTTAATATGTCACAGACCGTTGAAAGTACAACTATTTGATAGCTTTGTAAACTATTTTTTTCCTATCCCTCGGGAACGGTATTTTTATTCGGAATAAAAGGTGCCCTATATCATTACCTGTAACTTGTATCTCAGTTGTTCTGTGTTTTCTGTAACTCTGTAATAATGTGTATAGTTAAGGTGAAAGCGTCACAAACACAAACAAACATACTTACAAACATATATTACTAATAAACGACTGTATATAAATACTAGCTTTTGCTCCGCTCGCGTGAATGTCGGTTTTCCGCTACATGGGAAATCCCGACATATAACATACACTTATATAAAAAGCCATAGACCATTTTTAGTTGGCCTTTCGTATCTTAACGGCGGCTACTAAAACAGGGATCAAGCTGTATCTTCAATTTTATCCGAATGGATTTTGATAAAACATACTGCAGTATTTAAGTCAGGATAGTACCTTTAAAACTGCAACAGTTTAATCAAAATCTACCCTCTGGTTTTTGCGTGAAGCCCGAACAAACAAACAAACATCTAAGGATTTGGTTTCAGAAGCCCTTAATTTGTCTGAGTAGTTTGTTTTTAAATAACTTTGATTTTTGAAAATTTGATATTTATTAATTTTATAATAGTATAGATAGATAGATAGATTATTACATAATTAAACTAACACCGACTGAATAAAAAACAATGAATATTGCACATTCGAAACCGATGGATCTAAGGATATGAAATTTTGCATAAGGGTTCCTTACAATTGTACATCGTAGATGAGCATTAAAAAAGGATTCTTCCGACCCATTCCCTCACATTTGTTCATTGTCATAATACATAGTAACATATATATTATGCTTTTTTAATGAGATATCTATACCAATATAATATTATAAACAGGTAAAATTTGTTTGTCTGTAAGTTTATATGGATGGGGGTATACCAATTCTAAAAATTTTTTCACCGGTAAAAGATACATTAATGCTGAGTGCTATTGGCCATAAATTATATTTATATTATACGTAATAGCCGAACTAACACAATGTTTGTCTAGATCTAGAAAGTCGGATAGAAATACCTTTTAAAACAGAATTATTTGCATGTAACAACCTTTCAGGCCAGCGACATATTGCGTTAATTTACCTCCACTATCTGAAGTACTCTACCAGCAGTGAGACGTTTATGGGTTGTAATGAACTAAATACTTGAATTAAAAGCTTTATCAATCGTAAGCATGGTATTTTTAGTTAGAAAAAAAGGACACTTCCTGTAAAAATTAGGCGTTGACGAAGTCCTGGGAAAAGCTGGTTATAAATATAATTAGCAGCTAGTTATAAATAAAAAAGCTAAGTATTATAAATAATATACATACATACACTCACGCCTTTTTCCCTGGCTCTCCGGCGAGGAATCGAACCCCGGTCTCTCGCCTGATAGGTACTGACCACTATACTACCGAAGAATTGGGGTAGGCAGAGACCACTTTTTTCCACTTGCTTACGAGTAAGGTGGCTGTCCGTAGCCCACTGTTCGCCCTCGCGGGAAACGAGACGCGTCGGTTGGCGATCCACGACGCCACCATTTTTAAGGTTCAAAAGCGTTAAAGTTCCTTATTGCGTTCCCACGAAAAGGAACGAAAGGATCGAGGTTGAGGTAGGAAAGTTGTATTCAACAAGGTATATGGAATTTGGGAAAAGGACTATAAGATATATGATACTACTATCTCGGAAGGAGTAGGAGGAGACAGTAGTATTTGCCGGACAGGCTAAAAGATAAAGTACTCCGTGACATAACAAATATTGACATTGTAAATAAAACTAGTTATAAATATTTAGCTTTTAAAAAGCAGCTCCTTTTTAAAATTACCGATGCGAGCGGCCGCGAAATTTTAACCCGTAGGAGTCGCACAGTCCCGGAATGTATATTATTATAAAGAATAAAAAACAAATCAGAGATTAATCTTTGATTATTCAAACTAGTATTGTTATCACGAGTCTGAAGACAGCCATTGTGGGATATAAACGACACTCAAAGGACGCCACATTGAACTATTTATAATAAATTTAAGCGTCCATTTTTTATTTAATTTTCGCCTTTCAGCTGGCAGATTTTTAAAAATGCTAAGCATTAATGGCAGCACTGTGCTAACTCAGTTGGGGTACTACTATTACTAAACAACTGAACTGCGTCACAACTCTTCTCTGTTAATAGTTCAGAATCGTCAGTATAGATGGCGTATATTCATAAGAATTTTGGCGACTGGTAAGTTGATTGTTTTCTACTAGATGTCGCTGTTTCCACATTTATGTAAAATGTGCTAGTCAACCTTGCATATGTATAGTTTTTAGACTATAATAATGAGAACGCCGGTGCCACCCAGCCTTTATTTTGTGTATAAAATACGAAATAAATTAATATTAATCCCAGAAGCCCTAAGCACAAAATGTATAATATTTACAGACGTAAAAGCTGTCAAGAACCCCTATTTTCATATTAATCACCTCGAGGTACTAAATATCTCTCAGAGAACTTCTATTTCTTTTATGTTTTTTTATGTAATTCTTTCCTTCCATATTTATATTATTAATAAAACAGAGGCAAAAGTAAGTATTTCATGAATAGAATGTATATGAGATTTAAACTTGCTTCATTTTTAAAAAATCCACTGTAATAGATAATTATCGACAGAGGGATTGGCAATGTTTTTTTTAGTACAAAGGAAATCACTTTCCGTGGAAAAATAAAGAGTTTTGTTATAGATATGAACAGACAGATTTTACATTGCAAAAATCTTTTAGCATAGAACTCCTTAAAATTAATACTTCTTTAGGCGCTCTAGGAAAAAATGATGTTAGTGAATTTTGACGATTCGCGCGCACCATGCAACGAAAAATTCACATAATGAAGTTAGACACCAACGCTCGTATGGGAATCAGTCGACTATCAGTTTTATCTATATACATATAAAGTATAAATTTTAACGCGCGTACGTAAGTAGAGACAGTAATTTTCTTTTATTATTTAGTAAAATTCAAATATGGCTCAGTTAATATTATATATCGCGAATCGATAAAATCGCGATCGCGAAGAAATAAGCGGAAACTTAAATAGCGGACCGCAATAGGGTACTGAACAGATTAACAGCATCTCTTAAGGAATTGGAAATTAAGCGATCACAATCCGTCGCAGTTTCCTGGCTGCGGTTTCGTGGTACATAGGTGGGTGCTCGTCTAACAATGCCCGGGCTCACGCTAAGCCGGGCTCACTAGCTACACCTCTCCGGATCTCGCTGTCTCCGTTCTCCGTCGCCACTTCCGTCGGCGCGGGGTAAGGGACGGGGCGCAGTTCCGACTGCTACCAAACTACAATGAGCCTTTTTATCTTACCGCCAATCATTGATCTGACGTGGTAACTCATGTACGACTTAATAATACGACCTAACAACGAATCGTAGTTATGAATTCCAATTAAAATCTTCAGGTAAGAAGTTTTTAATTGTTGGTGAGGATCGCGATTTACGTTGTTTGTATATTTCGTTCTTAACAGGGTTTGAAGTAGGTGTATAATGCCAAACATAGTTATCCACTTAATATATAATATAATAAAAATCTTCCATCATTTATATGTTTAAATGATCTAATCTGAATACTCAGGGAGTACTTAGTCTTTTAGCCTGTCCGGCAAATAGACTGTTAAGTATACGGGTAAACGACCCCGGCCTCCCGAGCTACTACTGTCTCTTACTCCTTCCGAGATAATAGTATCCTATGTCCAATAGAACTTTCCTCCAATTCCATATTCCTTGCTCAAAACACCTTTTTCCCTTATCCTCTTTCTATAATAACGCAATGAGCAACTTTAATCACTTTTGAACTTTATAAAATGGCAGTATCGTGGTTCACACCCGACATGTCTAGTTTCTCGCAAAGGCGAAAAGTGGACTATATCCTTAGTCTTTTTCCCAAATTCCATATTCCTTGCTCAATACAATTTTCCTAGCTCATCCTATTTCTGTGGGAAAGCAATGGAGAACTTTAACACTTTTGAAGCTTATAAAAATGGTGGTGTCGTGATCCGCCATTCGACACGTCTCGTTTCCTACGGGGTCGAAAAGTGGCCTACGGATAGCCACTATGCTCGTAGCAAGTGAAAAGAAATGGTCTCTACCTACTCGAATTCTTCGGTAGTACAGGCATGCCGCCTGTCACGCGGGTGATCATTACTAAAAAGAAATTGTGCCAGGATCGTAAATTATGACAAACCTTAGTCTCTGTTACCTCCGTGGAATACTGACGTGAGGATATGCATAGTAGACTTTCCTTAGTGATTTTGTTTTTCTCATTCCTCTTAACCGTGACTCCCAGGCCATATCTCATTATTAAATTTACTCCCGGAAAAATATATACGTGGTAACATTTGAAACCAAACGCTTTGACTAAGTAAATAAAGTTTGCAACAGTTTTAGATAAATCTCTTTTGTGAAACTTGAGGCCCGTTGGCGCTGTCACAGTGGCCAAAACTTATTCCATCCACGCTTCCACGTCTGGCTAATTAAAGTGTGCTCGAGCTAAAAGTTTTTCAATAGGACAACTTAGTCTTATTCTGTCTGTCAGGCTTTGACGGTGGGCTAGTCTTAATTAGTATGTAATTGTAGTTAGTATATACTATTAGTATAATGCTGTGTGGCGCAGGCGTAATGATAGTGTCACTGCATACTCCATCTCTCTCTGTGGACTCTTACAGCATCAGTTAAGGGATGTACCTCTCAGGATAATGGACCGCGTTATCCTGTTATTGAAAAAAAAAAAACTACTGAGATCTGTAAGACGCTTGCCGAGCGTGTAGATTAGGCCAAATCCCTTCTTTTTAAGGGAGAGGTCTATGTCCAGCGGTGGACTTCCACGGGCTGATTACAATGATGATGTAGTTAATATATAGCGACAGCATAAATGCCTCATACTTTCAACCCGTCCTATTACCGCTGTTGGAACCAGCTGATAGGTTCAACTCAGTTATTTTATTTATTTATATATTTATTTATAAAAAAATACAAATGTACTAAGTTCATTTCGTTAGCGGCATTGTAGTAATTGAAGTGTTATTAGACTTTCAGAAATATATGGATTCGTCTTTTGAAGGTGTTAAAGAAGCTGCAGAAACACGTTTTATAATTATCATATATTGGTGTCGTTGTACAGAACTAAACTAAATTTGGTCCCTCTCTATCTTTTTCTAATGTCAAACGCCAAAACGAGATAGCAAACATTTATAGCGAGCACCGACCTACGTTTCCGTCAAACGGTTCAAAAAAATGTTACGTTTTTGTGTATCTTTAGTCCTTGTGTTCTGAAAACGCGCCTAAATCTTTTAATTTTGACGTTCCTAAACGAAACTGACAGCACCAAAATTGTAGCTGTATTTGTAATTGTACCGGGATTCGAACCCGGGACGCATTGGCAGAGGAATCGGTGTCACTGTTACTATGCCAACTGGTCGTTAGGAATAAAGATCCTTCATTTTTTTTCATTTAAGCAATCAGAAGAATGCTCTAAAACAATATTTCGAAATCGGCAATAAGCAACGGTTATCAAATTATATCGGTAGCTCAGACTAATACAGAGGTCGCTCTCCACCCCCAATGGATTCCCACCCCGGTGCCACCCCCACAACTCTAAGCTCATTTCCTGTACGCCGGCTGGCAGTATTAATTTTAAATTAACTGTGGATGGGGTACGGATGAAGGCTTCGATATATCCAAACAAAATTGTACGTATGCTTAAGTAACAGGTGCAATTTCAGGAGTACTGCAGTATGCCTGGTTATATACTGTATACTGATATATGGATATATACTGTATACTGTTTATGAACCGGGTGTGATTCCTACAGGGTTTCCTAAAAAAATATTGAATCTTGTTAAACTTATACATATCTAATTTATTCAGATTTTCGTTAATAACAGCGACAATGGCCTATCGATTGAAAAAAAAACAAAATACTTTGTCTCCAATTTAATGTCAGCGACAAACAATATTGAACATCAAAAATAATCTAAATTCAAATCTATTACTTTATTAATACATTGTTAAAATGGGGCAAAATATATGCATTTACAAAAATTGAACATAAGTGAAGATGAAACGAGATTACAATGTGGAAAATATTTAAGAACTGTTTTTTACACTTACACTCAGCAAATATGATAGTTTTTCAATACTAATTAAAATTAAAAAAAGAAATATCATGTATATAACAACATATCATGAAGAGATCATATTAATAATAGTTTAACTATCGAAAGTCATCAAAATATGTGTGTTGCTGAATTATTAATGAATTGTTTGTGATCAACTTTATCCCGAGATTAGTGATCAACAAACAGTAGCATGGTAGATCGATGAAATCTAATTTTCATATGCCATGGATCGCATACCCAGATTGAATTCATACGCAAGCTAGATCAATGTGTTTTATATGGACTATTCCAAAGCATTCGACAAAAAATTTCGCAATTTATTTATCAATGCCCGCGGCTCTGCCCTCGTGAATGACGCTTTCCGCTACATGCGCAATCACGTCATAGTCATAGATTTACTTAAAGCCAATGAACCACTTTTACTTGACCTCTCATACCTTAATGGTGGTTAGTGAAACAGGGATCAAGCTGTATCTTCAATTCTACTTGACCGATTTTGATGAAACTTGCTGCAGTATAATAATATATAAGTCAGTATAAATATATAAGTCTGAATAGTACCTTTAAGACTGTAATAGTTTAACCAAAATCTACTAGCTGGTTTTTGCGTGAAGCGCGAACAAACAAACAAATATCGATGGATTTGGTTTCAGAAGGCCTCAATTAGTTAATCTGAATAGGTTGTTTCTAAATATCTTTGATTTTTGAAAATTTGACATATAACAATTTTATAATAGTACATAAAAATAAACTACGTGTAATTGGTATACATCTCCATATATATTTCTCCATTTTCTGAGTTCTCAAGAGAACGTAGTCAGGTTGTAAATATAAATGCTTTCTGCTTTTCCCTTATGTCGTTTGCAACAGGAGTGCCCCAAAGGTTTTACCTTGGACCTTAATTATTCAGTATATTTATAACTGTTATAGTTTTGTAATTTTAACACTAAACCTCCAGGCTTTTCATATATACCTATATCTACCACAACGAGTCAAATGACCTGTGTTCAAAAACTATATATACATATATTTCACGTTAAAAGAGGATAGGAGAGTATAAAAGAGAAGTCAATATTGAAAAATACTTTTGATATATTTTTAATAAAAGTAAGTAAAGTTAAAAGCAGAGTGATAATGCTATTTCCAGGAACTTCTGCCAAATAGTTCAAAAAGGGTCATTTGACTCATCATAGTAGGTTTAAATTCTGCTTTAATGCAGAATGTTAAAATTCGGCTTTATGTAAATAAAAACTCCCCAAAATTTTTCATTTCTTAGGCCACTTGCCATGTTTTACGATTTTAGGTACACGCCCAAATTCATCAACTTCAAATGTGTATTAATAGCTAATATAGTGCTATACACTTTGAAAGATTCAAATTTTTAAATGTAGTGGAAGTGATCGTCAACTCTCGGGCGTCGACATAGACCAGTATGAATATCTGATATAGAATGAAGAGCCCGGGTCTGCCTCCTCCTTTGCAGCCGTTGCCGGACAGAATAAGGCGACGGTTTGCCAAGAGCTCTCACTTCCGACCATGACCGGCCAAGCCATACAATTATTACTGTCATTCGTGTGGCTGGCAGTATTAATTTTAAATTAATTGTGGATGGGATATTGATGAAGGCTTATTTGAGTAACAGGTGGGGTTTCAGGAGTACTGCAGTATGTCTGATTAAACGGACATATCTATGTTGTATGCCTGTTCGTGAACTGGATGGGATACCTTCAGGTTTTCTAAAACCATATTGTATCTTTCTAAGACTAAGGGTATACTAGGGAGTACTTAGTCTTTTAGCCTGTCCGGCAAAAAAAGACTTAAGTATACGGGTAAGCGACCCCAGCCTCCCGAGCTACTACTGTCTCTTCCTACTCCTTCCGAGATAGTAGTTTCTTATATTCTATAGTCCTTTTCCCAAACTCCATATTCTTTGTGCTCTTGGGAACGCAATGAGGATTTTTTAAACCTTATAAAATGGCGTCGTCGTGGTTCTCCGCCCGACACGTCTCGTTGCCCGCGGAGGCGAAATGTGGGCTGCGGATAGCCACTTCACTACATTAAACGATCGTAACGGGTGGAAAGAAGTGGTCTCTGCCTACCCTTATAGGATATCTGTGTGAGTGTATGTATTTATGTATTTACTATGGCTATAGCTATGGATTATTAAGGACATGGATCATGACAGAAAGCGGAAGTTGTCGTGCTCCTATTGTGGCGGCCATATTTTGCCTATCGTCCTCCCACGCCATGAATTTATTATAGTGATCCAATATTATACAAAATTAAGTTGTATTAATGTACCTCACCCCACAAGTAACATTTAATAAAAAACATCTAAGATAGAATAGAATAAACTTTATTACATACACATTTAAATAGGACAAACAATTATTATAACAACATACATAAAATATGAACAAAAGCGGCCTTATCGCAAAGACGCAATTTCTTCCAGGCAACCTCTTAAATAGGAGAAGAAAAACTAATGAAAAGGGCAGTAGACAGTGCGCGCAGATTAATATATAAAACAATAACGCTATAAGATGCTTATAATAATAATAAAATTTAAAAAATAAAGAAACGCAATACTATTAAGCAGTAAATAAGAGATAGTGATGTTTTTACCATAATTTTAAAAATGAGCAGTGATTTAGCTTGTCTTACTAGGAGTGGCAGAGCGTTCCACAACCGGGCAGCCTGGGTCGCAAAGGACTGATCGTAAAATCTTCTAGAATGCTCCTGTACATTCAGAACTAAGTTCTCCGATGATCCCAGGACCCTCGAATGCGTTTCACATAAGAAGAGAAAACGATTATCAAACTTTTACAAGAACGCCGCTGCAACTGTTCTCAGTACACTAATCAAATATCCTATCTTGTAATATAAATAACCTTTAAACCGATCATTTTCACAATCATAACAGATCTAAAGTAAAATAAAAAAAAATTGCAAAAAGTAGGCTTTCATCCACATTTTCAGTTTTACGCCGTCGCTATCACGCGAGCTGGCATCGTCGCGACCGGAAGCCGGCGGGGCGGCAACATCGCGCCGGCATCGATCATGGCTATGTACCCACACATAGCCGCGTCGCACGGACGTGCGTGATACGCACACAGGCTAACTATTTAACGCCTCAAGGTGTTTGCCGTTGTATAATGCATTTTTGAGTTTCAAAGCGATTTAAGATATTTGTATTAATATTTAATATGTTATTAATGTGTTTAATATTTAATATATTAGTATATAACGTACTGACTTTTGCCCGCGACTTCGTCTGCACGTCATTTTTACAGGATATGCTCCTTCCATCTTGCTAGATAAACATTGTGATAGCTTGGCTAGTGTGCATGATATAAATATATTTTATAGCCACATTAATAAATAAATTTACACAGGAATAGAGTAGCTTTCTATCAGTAAAAAAATTTGTATTGGTTCATTAGTTTCGGAGATTACACACAAAGTTATGTACAAACAAACAAATTGTACCTCTTTATAATATTAGTATAGATTAATATGTACGTGGTACTAGGAGTGAGAATACCCGACTCGCGACCGAGAAGTCGTAGGTTCAAACCCCGGATCCGTACCATTGAGTTTTTTAAACTTACAAACGATCTACATTGTAGATTCTATTATATGTACTTAACGGAGGAGGAGAACTTCGTGAGGAAATCTGTACGTTCACATGGGTGTGTCAAGTGTACCAACCTGTACCAAACCAGCGTGATAGACTATGCTCTAATTCCCTCCTGATCAGGGGAGGTCCGTGCCCCCATAGTGAGGTCGAATATGAACTAGGGATGATGATAATAATGATTATTAATTAATATTTTTCCCATGTATACTCTGAGAAACAGCTAAGTGATGTACCAGACTAATTAAGGGCTTCTGAAACCAAATCCGTTGTCTGATTGTTTGTTCGAGCTTCACGTAAAAACCAGCGGGTAGATTTTAGTCAAACTATTACAGTCTTAAAGGTTCCTATTCCGACTTAAATACTGCGGTATGTTTCATCAAATTCGGTCCAGTAGAATTGAAGGTACAGCTCGATCCCTGTTTTAGTAGCCGTCGTTAAGGTACGAGAGGCCAAATAAAAGTGGTTCTTAAGCTTACTTATATAAATCTATCATTGTTTCAGGATTTTCTCTGTAATTAAAACCGACATTCACACGGGCGAAGCCGCGGGCAATAGCTAGTTCAGTATATTGCTAATCGACCATTCGTTCACATAACGACTAGTCAAGGCGCTCTAGCTATAAGGGCGAAGGGTGATCTGCGTGTGAGATAATGCGCGGTATGATAATAAGCACTCGAATGTTAATATACTCCATTCCATTAGCTTATATTTAAGAAAATTGAAATGTGCTATAGAATCGATTATTTAATTAATTGGCATGTTTTTGCATAATGTATATTTAATGGTTTTTAATGCTGTTTGATAAATTAACCATTCAATAGGATTGTTTTCTGTCTACGAATTTTGATACATACAAATAATCACGCCTTTTTTTAAACAAGGTGAGTCTTTGATAAATAATATGAGAAAATAGCTTACATATATTGTATAAAATATATGTATATTCAATCTATAAGCTATATTTTATTTTGTATATTAGCTTTCCGGCGTAGAATCGAACCCCGGTCTCCCGCGTGACAAGCGGCGATACTGACCACTATGCTATGCGAAGAATTAGTGTAGACAGAGACCACTTCTTTCCCCTTGCTACGAGGAAAGTGACTATCCGTAGCCCACTTTTCGCCCGCGCGAGAAACGAGATGTATCGGGCGACCAATCATGACACCGCCATTTTTTAAGGTTCAAAATTGTTAAAATTTCTCTCATTGCGTTCTCACGAAAAGCAAAAGTAATACAGGTCCATCTAATAAATAAAAAGTAATTAAAAGTATTAGAAAATTTTTGCTTCTTATAACACAGTATATCTTTGTGCATAAAGATTAGTAATCCCACGGTTAAACCGAATGTTTGGTTTTGTGTGGCTTATGTATTGTAGGTACATTGTATTGTCGTGTATAAGGTAAGACTAGCCAACATCTTAGATCTAGCCATGTAGCCACCCGCACGATAGCCACTGGCTAATAGGGATATTTACTATGTATGATTTTCAATTATTAAAAATATAAAAATTATAGTTTGGGATAAAATCAATATGTTCAAAATAAAGAATAAATAAATTAGTCTGGTCAACTTATTAAACACGCAACTGTTAAAACCATCAATACGCATTATTCCAAACAATGTCAATAGGGTTGTTGACCAAATTTTTTATATACGTTTTATCAGTAAGTTTTCTACTATCATAAATTTGTTGAATGTCAAATTTGATTACTTAAAGATGTTGAAAAAAATACTCAGGTCGACTATTAAGGGCTTCTGAAACAAAATCTGTCGAGGTTTGTTTGTTTGTTAGAGGTTCACACAAAAACCAGCAGGTAGATTTTGGTCAAACTGTTACAGTCTTAAATGTAGGTATTATTCCGACTTAAATACTGCGGCATGTTTCACCAAAGTCGGTCCGGTAAAACTGAAGATACAGCTTAATCTCTGTTTTAGTAGCCGCCGTTAAGGTACGAGAGCTCAAGTAAAAGTGATTCTAAGGCCTCTTATATAAATCTATAATTGTTTCGGGATTTCCCATGTAGCGGAAAATCGAGATTTACGCGGGCGGAGCTGCGGGCAAAAGCTAGTAATAGAAATACGTTTTACGCGTTTGTCGAGTGTTTTAATAACCACAAAATCCTTACATGCTTTATTTTTAACTGGTATATCCAGTACATCAATTAAATTCGTGGCCACTCTACCCCCGCAAGCCGTGTAGTCTATGATAAGGAAACTAAACGAAACTTGATTAACAAAGCTATTCGTTTGGTTAAAGCTTTGCTTTCTCAGAGCTTACCACACAGAAAGTTATTTCATTGGACTGCGGTGTACTGTTAGGGCAATGGTTTTCAATCTTTTAGTGAGTAGCTATGATTTGAATATTATTTTTGTCATGTCATTAATCCTCAACTGTTTGGCGATAATATATTCTAAGTAATATTATATTATAAATGCGAATGTAGGGTTGTTTGTTTGTTACGTATCTTAACTACTCAACCGATCATCATGAAATATTGTACACACATTATTAGGGGTACAGAAAAGTATACAGAGTACATTTTATCTCAAAAAGAAAACTATTCCCGAGGGATATACTTTTTTTAATGTCCTGAGTGAGTTTTTTAATGTATATTTAAGGACATCAATGTGAGCGAAGCCGCGGTTAAAAGCTAGTATTATAATAAATTAGTTTTTTACAAATAAATCACGTGTACAAAATTTTCTCAACAAAAATAACTTTGGTCGATCGGTTGATTGTCAACAAAACAAAAGGGTAGATAAAAAAATAAAAAAATCGCATTTCTAGTAATAAATTGTGTAGAGTACTACACTGTAATAAGATTTAACGATACACGCCTGTAGATAGATCAGCCTGAAGACGTTTCTACGTTTGTAGTAGTATTTGTACATACGGAGACGAAAAACCGGAACAAACCAGTTTGCGATAGCTACCGCGCGCCTCGCACTCTCGCATCAGTCGCTTATAAGTGGCGTTAGAAGTTAGTTATACTTATTAAATTACGTTTAATATATATATAAATATTAAGTACCTACCCTATTTAGTAAAATCCCTCAGTGCCTGAAAACTAAGGTGTACAACCAATGTGTGTTACCAGTGATGACTTACGGCTCT
>WUAW01011853.1:8351-23719 GCA_017165845.1 Thaumetopoea pityocampa | reverse complement strand
AAAAAAAAAACAAAAGGATAAGGCAGACTGGCCAAACCCTTCTTGGCGCGTAATCGGCGGAATTAAAAAGTAAGAGATTAAAAAAATAATTTGCATGTCGACGCTACGCTATGGTTATAGATGGCGGCAGAGGCGGCGGCGCGGTCTTGTTGGCGCGCTTTTTTAAACATTATGGAGATTTTGTTTTTTTTTATTTTACTTTTGATGAGAAAGTATTTTTTCTTGTGTTCCTATGATCGTTGATAATGTTACTTATTCTTACCACCTGTCATTATTATTTATACTTGGCATAGTTACGTTTAATATAAGTAAGTATAGTATATATATAAGTAAGTATTTATTTTGTATCGATACTTAGTAAGTACTATTGGAAGCGACAGAATATACGAAATCATAATAATTTCATTTAGTCCACGTGATTGTTAAATAGTAAAATTACCAATATGTTATAAAACCCGTTTCCTGCCGTCGTCGATATAATGACGTGCATGCATAGGACACACCATTAATTATTTATTATTTGGTCGTTCTGTTACGGTTGCTTAATTGACTAATTATGGTATCATGTAAGCGGGTATAATATTGTACGTGCTTTGGATATTCACCGTCGAGATCATATAAAAGTGAGGATACTCACTGTGATCGGACTAATTATTGTTTGATCGCCATTCGAGCAACTTGTCGCTATTCATCGAGTGTAAATTATTATAATTAATGTGAATTGTAATTATGAAAATGGTTGTGATAACGCTTTAGAGGAAAGTGATGGTAATATATGCATGCACAAGGAATACTGAGCCTACCTTTTATTTCATAAGACTATCCCAACACTTCTATTAACAAATAACTAATTTATTGTTATGTAATGTATTTGACTCAGATATAAAATCACGATCATATCCCTGAATGGGTAGTCAAGAGATATTAAAAATTAAAAGCAGTGTGACTAGGTATCTAGTACAATTTATACATATTTTTATATTATATAAAAATTAATCGTCGTGCGTTAGTTTTGGAAAATTATTGTTATTGGAATCGATGTTAGCTGAGGTTAACAAACGGGCATATAAAAAAGTAGCATAGGTACCTATACATCTCTAATTGTATTCGATCGGGATTTGTTATTGCTTAGAATCGTCTTAACGTATTTAGGCTGACAGTGACTCCAAAAAGAACAGTAATTGTATATCTATCATTGTCGTAATAAATTGCATACGATATTCAAATAAATTGAAGTAAATGAATAACGTAATTATTTTTTTACTTTTTAGTGCATTTTTAGAGAAGTGTTTTTTTTGAAGTTGGTTTTGTTTTTTGATAAAAAAAATTATGATGAAACATGCTGCAGTATTAAGTTGGAATAGTACTTCTAACATTGCAATAGTGTAACCATTATCTACTACGGCTTAATGCTCTTCCTGATCAGAGGAGGTCCGTGCCCCTGTAGTGGGGACGAATATGGATTGTGGACGATGATGATATACAAAAACCATAGAACCACTTTTACCTAAGCTCTCATAACTAAACAGAGGCTACTAAAACAGGGATCAAACTGTATCTTCAATTCCATTGGACAAGTTTTGAGGAAACATACCGCAGTATTTAAGTCGGAATAAGTAGTACATTTAAGACTGTAATAGTTTGAACAAAATCTATCCGCTGGTTTTTGCGTGAAGTTCGAACAAACAAACATCGACGGATTTGGTTTCAGAAGCGCTTAATTAGTCGACCTGAGTAGTTTTTTTTAATATCTTTGATTTACAAAATTTGACATTTAACAATTTTATAATAGTATAGATATATTTATTATACAGTATTAATAGTACCCGATTCGAGTGATATATGAAAGATATTACTACGTACAGCATATATTTAAATACAAAGATATGCGGTATGCTCGATGTCTGAGCGACACGACCAAGGATCCAGCAGAATACCAGCATCGAGTATACTGCCTGACATCGTGCTGAGCTAGGTTGCCATTTGGTACAGTTATTTTCTTTCTCCTTTTTATGTATCTTTATTTAGCTGTATCGAAAAAACATTCCCTTTCTCTCTTTCTTTTTAGTAGACAGTAAAGATAACAGTTATTTTTTATTGACTGACAAACCCATTTCGAGCAGCGTGTCGTAGTAGGCCAGCAGGCTGGCGCGCTGCATCACCCTGTACAGCTGCAGTTCTGCTTCGTTGGCAGGTGCCGACGTCACCACCACTGCAAGTGATAACACACCATTAGACAATCAGACATTAGAAAAAGATAGGGAGGGACTAAATTTAGTTAAATTCTATTACAACAGGATCCACACCGATGTCTACGCATGGCGAGCTTCTCGGAGAACGCTGTGGAAGTTTGTCAATCACACGTTACATTAAACTTATATAAAATAACGTTCACAATTTTAACCCGATCTTTTGCGTGTCCCAAACAATTTGGGGGCCTTAGTAAATTGCGTGCGGAGAGGCGAACACAAAAAAATAGCCCCTTTTAATATCAACCCCTGCTATTACCGAAAATAATAAAATCGACCGTTGTCGGTACTAAAAAATAAATGAATAGCTTTTATATAAAGGAACCCCTTTGTTAACGGACGGCTTGTGTGCCAATGCAGCGAGCGCGGGAAATATATCGATCTGGGTTGCCCATAAGAAAAAAAATGTTGCCACCCTTACCGGTGCACTATTGGTTTTTGTGTTGCAATAGAAAAAATGTGGGGTGCGTTGACTCCACCCTGTTTCAGGTAAAAAAAGGTTTGAAATAAAAAAAAATTGAGCAAAAAATTTTTGGGTTGTCGAAATATGTATTAGTGTATTGTTGTTGTAAATATATATTTATCGTTTAACATAGATTAGTAGTACATAAATAAAATTTATGTGAGAGTTTCTTTCAGTTACAATTTGTTAACGAATACAAGCGTTTTAAAAGACATTAGTAAAGAAAATTAGTGAATTATATTGACAACGGTGCCGATTCTTTTGTACAGAACTTAACTAAGTTTGGTCCCTCTTCATCTTTTTCTAATTTCAAACGCTAAAACAAGATAGTAAACATTTATAGCGAGTCCCGACCTTTGTTTGTGTCAAACGGTTCAAAAAACTGTTGCGTTTTTGCGTATCTTTAGTCCGTGTGTTCCGAAATCGCGCCTAAATCTTTTAATTTTGACGTTCATAAACGAAACTGACAGTATAAAAATTGTAGCTATCTCGTTTTGGAGTTTGACATTAGAAAAAGATAGGAAGAGACTAAATTTAGTTTAGTTCTGTTACAACAGAATCGGCACCATTGATGGTGATTCTGTGGTAACAGAACTTAACTAAATTTACTCTCTCCCTATCTTTTTCTAATGTCAATCGCCAAAACGAAATAGCTACAATTTTGGTGTTGTAGTATACCCGCCTGAAACGCGGGAGACCGGGGTTCGATTCCCCGCCGGAGAGTTAGGGAAAAGGGCCTGAGTGTGTGTATGTGTGTGTATTTGGTGTTGTTAGTTTCGTTTAGACACGTCAAATTTAAAAGAGACGCAACCTCGGAACCTATCGATTAAAAATACAGAAAAATGGAACAGTTTTTTGAAGCGTTTTATATAAACGTAGGTCGGTACTCGCTATAAATGTTTGCTATCTCGTTTTGGCGTTTGACATTAGAAAAAGATAGGGAGAGACTAAATTTAATTAAGTTCTATTAAAGCATTCTCTTCCGACACTTCCACTCACATTTGCCCGGTATATTCTTTTGTCATTAAAATCTCACTTTCTTTCTAAATGATATAACAGTTTTATTTAATGTTAAGTACTTAATTATTATTGTCTTAAAGCATCATCAATCAACGTCAGTATGATGACTACTAGATAATTCCAAACGGCATAAATCATAACCTCGTCACCATCATCTCCGATCTATATCGTCCTCACTGCGATGGACCTCTCCTAATCAGGAGGGGGATTAGGCCATATATCCACACCAGTACCATCTACCACGCTGGCCTGGTGTAGGTTGGTAGACTTCACATACCCATGTGGGTTTGCATATTCTTTTAAATTTTTCTTGTCCATCGAGTAGTGTCTAATTTAGATCCTACTTCGTACTTAGACAAGTTTGAATTACCGAATTGTATGGGACCGGGAACGAACCCACGACTTTTTCGTGTCAAACTACTAGACTACCAATTATTTATTTATTAACCATTCAAATGAGTTTAATATATTCTTGTTGTAGAATAATAACAAAAAAAGTTGTGAGAACGAAGCTGGTACGAGTCTCATTTTGTTTTTCACATGACCCTATCTCTCAGGTGATGCACTTTTTTAACACCAAAAAAGTGCTTCTCGCTAACACCGATGTCCAAAAAACACATTACCATAATCTGTTTTATAGAAAAAAAAAATCGCCAGAGATGTATGCAAATTACTATTTAAAACGAAAGGGTGAAAACGACCAAAGAGTTTTACTGTGGTGTGATTTTTTCCATTTTTTTTTTCTTTTCAGAAAGTGGTCACGTACGTTATTTGCATGCAAGTATTTATACACAATTAATTTTATGCGTATCTCACGATCTGTATTTTTTTTACTGAGTATAAGAAAGAAAAAAAGTACTTGATTAGTAGACAACTAAAAAACAAAATAATTTGAAAATAGAATTATCAAATTTCTTAGCAAATGACCTGCATTTGCTACTATGTATGACGTGCCAGTATTAAATAAATGTGTAAAGAATATCTAATTTATTGTGGCAATTTCTCGTATATCTACCTCCCTGCGAATTTACAAACAAATCTAATAG
Source organism: Thaumetopoea pityocampa (assembly GCA_017165845.1). Taxonomy (NCBI): domain Eukaryota; kingdom Metazoa; phylum Arthropoda; class Insecta; order Lepidoptera; family Notodontidae; genus Thaumetopoea; species Thaumetopoea pityocampa. The sequence goes on along the minus strand of WUAW01011853.1, from coordinate 18,941 downwards.
ACAGACATACAAATACGCTCTCATAATTATGATTATATTAATAAGGAAGTAGGGATAGATTTCGATTCATATTACATTAGCATTTATATTTTTTTCAATGCAACTATTCCCAGACATTTGAAATACATGCCACTAATAATAAACATCCGTTTCTTTGGATATTTCTTATAATTAGCGAGTGTCATATTAATAAAATCCAGTTTTGAGCACGCATTAGCACCTAATTCAGAACAAGCAGACAATAATTAGCATAACAATCGAGCTCCATCGAATTATCAGCGCGCTCACCGCAGACCGTGCTCAGGTGCGCACGCCGTGCACCGTGCGAAAATAACGACCATAGACAAAAATACAGACTAAGAATAAGAGATTTCGCGGCAACCCGACTGACGCGTCACCTACAAATTTGTATTAGTGTTTTATATCGGTTTATGTTGTGATGTTTGATATATAAATTTAGTGTTATTTTATTTATTAATAATCAATAATCGTGAATGATAATGAAACATTGGAATAAAAGTGTGACCATCGATGAAAAGTGACCATGTCTTTTCAAGGTAATAGGCCTCCAGGATTTTGTTTGTTCAAATTTGTATTCGTCGGATTGACTTCAAAACTACTAAGAAGCAATAAATCGTGATACATTGATATTTTATTGTTAACTTAAAAAAATATTATGTGACTTCAAAAATATATACACTCGACACTGACAGAAATGGCGCGAATTTACAAACTATTGTCACTATAAAAAATAATGGAAGTAGAAGACTGTTATTAGCATTAGTAAGACAGATATGACAAATATCTATCTATTCTGTAGCAAGACGAATATGAGATTTAGATAAGGTTTTTTTGCGGTAACCCGTGTGAAGCATCACTTGAAGTTTTATTTTAACGTTTTATATTAGTTTATTGTGATGTTTAATATATAAATTTCGTGTTGTTTTATGTATTAATTGTGAATAATCGTGATCAATATTTGACACACTAGAATATTTTTTCAAGGCAATATACCTGCGAGAATTTTTTCTAGTCAAAGTGGTATTTGTTGGATTGACTTCAACCAATTAAAAAAGCAATAAAATGTGATACATCAGCATTTTATTGTTAAATCAACGAGAGTATGTATTAAACTCATGACTTTTCTTAAAGGTTTCAGATTCCAGGTCATAAAATACATTAATAAAGTGATTTAGATAAATGATGTAGATCCTATACAAAATATACGGGGACGATATGGACTGGGGATGATACATATACAGAATTATGCGAACTTGTGTAGCACAAAGAGTACATATATACATGCATACTTTCACTCCCGTATCTCATAAGGGTAGACAAAATCGACAATTTGCCATGTACTACGATCCTGATACACCTCTCTCGCCTCATCAACATTCATACATCTTTTTAAACACCTTTGTTGATTAAGGGTACTGCGAACTTGACCTTTTTGTATCTACGCGCAATAAAGAGTACTTTATTCTAAAAGCTTTCAAAGGGGTTGGTGACCGATTTTGAAAAAAATTTAAAGCTGTATCATTATGATCAACTCATCTGCCGTCACTCCGTTGCGTGTAGATCTAAGAATGAAAGGGATTGGGCTGCGCCACGCTGAGTCGTGGACTCCATACGCCGTCGAGAAGTTCTCTCAGGCATACAAATATCCTCACAATGCTTCCTTCACCGTTTGAATCTATTGACTTATTAATTATTAAAATTGTATACTTAATTATTTTTAACGTGCATTATTTAAAAGAAATGATTAATTTAAAAGAAAAATTGTTGTTGTTGTTGTATGTTTGTACCTGTTTATGAATATGTATCTAGTCTAATTTATATTGTACTAACATTTGCTCGCGGCTCCGCCCGCGTGAATGTTGGTTTTCTGCTACATGGGTAATTCCGACACAATCATAGATTTATATAAAAACCAAAGTCCACTTTTACTTGACCTCTCGTACCTTAATGGCGACTACTAAAATAGGGATCAAGCTGTATCTTCAATTCTATTGGACTGATTTTGATGAAACATGCCCTATTATTTAAGTCGGAATAGTACCCTTAAGACTGTAAAAGTTTAACCAAAATCTACTCGCTGGTTTTTGCGTGAAACCCGAACAAACAAACATCGACGGATTCGGTTTCAGAAGCCCTTAATTAGTCGATCTGAGCAGTTTGCTTTTAAATATCTTTGATTTATTAAATTTGACATTTAACAATTTCATAATAGTATAGATTAAGTAATTTATTATGTTTATCACTATTTTATTACTAAAATATTATTAGTACTGTTATTTTGAATTTAAATATCTACTATAAATTATTATTAGAATATCAATCTACATAATAGTACAGCACTGACTGCCACTTACAACGTTTTTTACAATTCTTTCCATCCAAAGGTTGTCTGGAAGAGATCGCTGTCTGCGATAAGACCGCCCAATGTACACTTTTGTACTGTTATGTTGTGTAAAGAATTAGTTATTAATTGGTGTACAATAAAGAGTATTCTATCTAACAATTTAAATTTAGTATTAAATACTTTTTTATATTAATTTTTTTTAATAAAAATTATTATAATAATTATTTTGTAATATAAAAAATGAGGTTTAACATTTTTTTTATTGTTAGTTGGTACAGATTATAACTGTTAAATATTGAATAAAAAAATCTTTGAGAATAAACACAAATACATCTATTGTCGTTCTAAATTTGAATGCCCCAACGGTTCCCTGACGCTAATGACAGTTCGCGGTGAAAACAAAAATGGCGGGGTGTGATCTCGCATGACATTATGTGCTTTCAACACTTGCAGACGTGATTGATATGCGTAATAGTGTCTCGTTTTATGAATATTAATGTTATCACTGTACAGGTTATCCTAACGACATGCTAAGACATTTTGTTTAGGTTTTTTTGATGCCAAACATCCGTGCGAAAGAATTTATGAATTCAAGTCACAAAATATTAAAAAAAAAATGCTTAGACGTTTATTTTTTCTTCTTCCTAGCATTAAATACGCTAGGGCCCTGATCGTTGATTAATAGGGTGCACCGGTGGCGGATTTTTTATTGCTAGTTAATTATGATACGTTTGCGAAATCAATATAATAAAGGGATAAATTATAAATAATAAAGTCAGGGGATACTTAGTATTTTAGCCTGTCCGGCAAATAGATTTAAGTATATGGGTAAGCGACCCCGGCCTCCCGAGCTACTACTGTCTCTTCCTACTCGTTCCGAGATAGTAGTGTCCTATACCTTATAGTCCTTTTCCTAATTTCCATATTCCTTGTTCAATACACCTTTCCTACCTCATCATTTTTTCTTTCCTCTCCACCAAGCCGTGGGTACGCAATGAGTAACTTCTGAATCACTTTTGAACCGTATAAAATGGCAGCGTCGTGGTTCGCCACTCGACACGTCTCGTTGCCCACGGGGGCGAACTGTGGGCTGCGGATATCCACTTTGCTATATTAGATGATCGTAGTAGGTGGATGGAAGTTGTCTCTACTTACCCCAATGGGAAAGAGGCGTGACGGTATGTATGTAGTATATACTGTGGTCTCTGCCTACCCTTATGGGATACCGGCGTGAGTGTATGCATGTAGGTATGCACTCTTCATGCTACACAAGTTCGCATAATGGTAAGGAACGTTTATATGAAGTTAACAAAGCTAGACTAAACCAGGAATCACCTTCTTGTAGATTTATATTCTATTGTAAAATTCTTAAATGTCAAACTTGTAAATCAAAAATATCAAAAAAAAAACAACTTCTAAGATCGGCTAATTAAAGTCTTCCGAGACAAAATCCGCCGATTTTTGTTTGTTCGTTTGTTCAAAATTCAGATAAAATCCAGCCAAAAGCCGGTAGATTTTAATTAAACTGTTACAGTTTTAAAGATACTATATCAACTTAAATATTGCTCCCTATTTCATCAAAATCAGTTTAGTAGAGTTTAAGATACAGCTTGATCCCTGTTTTAGTATCCACCTTTAAGGTACGAGAGCTCAAGCAAAAGTGGTTCAGGGCTTTTTATATAAATCTATGATTGTTTCGGAATTTCCAATGTAGCGGAAAATCGACATTCGTGTGGACGAAGCCGGGGGCAAAAGGTAATAGATATATATGTAAGTAGGTATTCAGTGAGATGTACGAACAGATAATGATGTTATAACTGATGTTAAAACGATATGTGGTTCCGCAGATGATCTTACAAAGTGTGCACCCACTAAATGCCTCATGTTTGGTTGAATGCACCAAAGTAATTCTGTCAACTAGCTGAGGTGAGACCACCGACCATTTCGGTGAAAGTACGTTATCGTTGGCCGGCAACTTGGTGTCGATACCATTCAGTATGAAACTGTTTAACAGCAAAAGTATGGCTTTGCCTTTAGTCCGATATCGTGTCGTGATCGGATCGGTGTCCTAATCGACTACGAAACAGCCGTGTCGGGTGATGTGACGAAGAAAAAAAACGCTCGATTACAAAAATTCTAATCCCACACGACTTCCGCCGATGTTGGATTAAAAACTCCGACAAAAGACAATGACTGGACGATTTACATATGAGATTAGATTGACAAAAAACAATCTGCGTTTTAGGGTTCCGCGTTGAAATATGAAGAGGACCTTTACCACGAGTAAATATGATTTTGGGTTGAGTGTCTCTCGCTCGTTTTACATGAATGCAGAGTAATCCTATTTTTAACATTAACACATTATTCGAGACGGCGATTTTTTTTTACGAACACGGTCCCCAGGTGCTAAATTTCTTCTTTCTTTTGTTTGTGGAGTTCATAATTTAATTAAAAAAAACTTGTTTACTATGGAAATCACCCAATTCGTAAGTGAATTCGCATAAATAAAATGATTGTGCATTAATAATTATTGTTTGTTTTTATGGCCGAACGTTGTTGACCGGTCTGAGACTTTCGGTACAAAAAACTAGTATTTTCTTCTGATAAACTGTAGCTTGTTCAATGCATATTAATAAATACACTGTACCTATCTGCCAGAAACAAACAAGAAATAAAACAAGATACAAAAAATGTCTATGGGATGTACCTACCATGGAGAATGGATAACTGTGGAATCCAAAGAATAATGCTGTATTCTTTTTCTTGCGCCTGTAAACATCTTAAATTCAACAAATTTCAAAAATAGCTAAGTTAAAATAGTAAAACTTGACAACAGTCCCCCTAGCCAAGTTTACATTCGACAATCGTTATCGTTAATAGAAAGGAAAAAAATGTATTGGAATGGCACTTCTAATCGCCAAGTCACACGTGACTTATCGAGTAGAAGTGTCATTCCAATACATTTTTTCCTTTCTATTAGCGACAACGATTGTCGAATGTCAACTTGGCTAGGGGGGCTGATTTCCGGCCAACTAAGAGACTACGTCTTAGAAAAAATAGTCACTATCGGAAAACAAGTCCGACTAAGGTGTGCAGAGTATCCTCTTCAAAACGAAACTAGATATATTTGTAAAAGATATTGTGTACCATTACACAGGTAGGTGACTGTTATACTGCTTATCACACGAAAAGAAATATTATAAGTTGAATAATTCAAATGAAATTTATTGAAGTTTATTTATACTGATTTACTTCCACATCCAATTACGAAATAATAGACGGTGACACGAGATAAATTTTCACTAATGTTGCCGGTCAACAATGTGTTAAGTATACGGGTAAGCGACCCCGGCCCCCCGAACTACTACTGTCTCTCCCTACTCCTTCCGAGATAGTAGCATCGTATATTCTATAGACATTTTCCCAAATATCCATATTTCTTGCTCATCTTCCTTTTTATGGGAACGCAATTAGGAACTTTAACATTTTTGGACCTCATAAAAATGGCGGCGTCATGGTTCGCCACCCGACACGTCTCGTTTCCCTCGGGTGTAAAAAATGAGCTACAGATAGTCATTTTGCTCGTAGCAAATGGAAAGAAGTGGTCTCTTCCTGCCCCAATTCATCGGTAGTATAGTGGTCAGTATTACCGCTGGTCACGCGGATGACCGGGATTCGATTCCCCGCCGGAGGACCAGGGAAAAAGGCGTGATTGTATGTACGAGTATATATGTATTTTATTATTAATATAATATTATTAATATTAGTTAGGATTGCATCACGGAACCACACCTCTCCCGTTTCTAATACACTTGCTCACATACCGAATATTTTTTAAACGGTTTTTCTCTGGATCGAAAGTAAGATCTGTAGGCAGGTGGCGCCGGGCGAACGCGTTTTTCTACTAATTAATCAGCGTTGCATCTGTTGGGTCATTACGGCCGGCCGGCCGTCGTTGAAGGGTTAATCAAATATAATAAAGAAATTAGATTGGCCGGCATGTGTTTCTGCTTTTGATTGTTTAAATTGATACTGAACTGTAATTATAACTTAGCTAGCGATTGAACGCGGCTCCATCTTTACACGTAGCCTATATAATCTATATTCTATACCTTACTATGATATTACAAAATTGTTAAATGTCATATTTTCAAAAATCGAAGATATTTAAAAACAAACTACTCAGGTCGACTAATTAAAGGCTTCTGAAACCGAATCCGTCGATGTCTGTTTGTTAGTTTGTTCGGGCTTCCGACAAAAACCAGCGGGTAGATTTTGCTAAAACTATTACAATTTTAAAAGTATTGTTCCAACTTAAATACTGCGGCATATTTCATCAAAATCGGTCCGGTAGAATTGAAGATACGGCTTGATCCCTGTTCTATTATCCGCCGTTAAAGTCGAGAGGTCAAGTAAAAGTGGTTCATAGGTTTTTTATATAACTCTCTGATTATGTCGGCATTTCCCATGTAGCGGAAAATCGACATATATCCGGGCGGAGCCGCGGGCAAAAGCAAACTTACCTTGATCAAACCAACATCTTGTTTCAAAGGGTCAAGTTCGTAGCACCCTTAATAGACGAAAGTGTATGGATGGGGCAAGAGAGGTGTGTCAGGATCATAGTATGTGGCAGACTGTAGTCTTTGCCTACCCTTATGGGATACTGGCGTGAATGTATGAATATAAGTACACGTATGTACTATTTTACAAAATTCTTGCCCAGCAGTGGACTTCCACGGGCCGATGATGATGAATCATAACTAATATTATAAATGCGAATGTAAGTTTGTTTGTTACGCTTTTACGCCTTAACTACTCAACCAATCATCATGAAATTTTATACATACACTGTCATAGGGTACTTCTTATCCCGAAAAAAGCTGTACTTGAGGTATAAAAGAAAATTGTTTTATATGGTCAACCTACATCAACGCAAGCGAAGCCGCGTGTAAAAGCTAGTACAAAATAAAATAAGTTTGACACCATTTTCATCTTCACAGTGGTGCCGATTCTGTTGTAACAGAACTTAACTATATTTGGTCCCTCCCTATCTTTTTCTAACGTTAAACGCCAAAACGAGATAGCAAACATTTATAGCGAGTACCCATCTAAGCTTTTGTCAAACGGTTCAAAAAAATGTTGTGTTTTTGCGTATCTTTAGTCCGTATGTTTCGAGTTCGCGTCTAAATCTTTTCATTTTGATATTCTTAAACGAAGCTGACAGCACCAAAATTGTGGCTGTCTCGTTTTGGCGTTTGACATTGGAAAGAGACAGGGAGGCACTAAGTTTGGTTAAAGTTTACAACAGAAGTTAAAGTTTTGGTTTACAACAGAATCATTAGATATTGGTGCAACATCTAATCGGGGTTTATATTCATATCTACAAATTGTTTAGCGGGGCACATCGCGACATGAAAATAAAAACTCCACCTCTCACATGTCGCTTTTAAAACAATTAACGTATTTTTTATTATCTGTATTTCACACTTTTGAACCTTATAAAAATGGCGGCGTTGTGGTTCGCCAATCGACAAATCTCTTTTCCCGCGGGGGTGAAAAGTAGGTTACGGATAGCCACTTTACTCGTAGCAAGTAGAAAGAGGTTTTCCAACAAACAAATTTTGTCCCGACCAGATTCGAATCCGGAACTCGTGGGCACAAAAAGCATGGTCACTGCCACTACCAATCAGTAGATAAAATATTCTTAAAATCCTTACTAATATTATAAATGCGAAAGTAACTCTGTCTGTCTGTGTGTTACGCAATCACGCCTAAACTACTGAACCGATTTAAATGAAATTTGGTACCGAGATAGTTTAGAGCCCGAGAAAGGACATAGGCTACTTTTTAATGCGAATAAAAGGGCTGTAAGCGGTTGATATAGGGGATGAATGTTTGTATGGAAATTACATCATTTTTAAAGCTAGAAGCTTGAAACTTATTTTTTACGCTTTTGATTAGATATAGATAAATACGACATTCAAAGTTTTTAAAAATTTTACCCCAAAGGGGGTAAAAATAGGGGACGAAAGTTTTTGTGTGATGACGTCGGCAAAAAAGCTTACGGCCCAGGAAATAAAAATAAAGAAGAAATACAGAGAATTTCGGAGTCATTACAAGATGTGAAACTGAAATTAACGCGAGTAAGAAACTTGTCAAGCGCCGCGCGCCATACACAAAATGAGCGCCGCGCGAATCTAAGATTGTTTCGGGGTTTCTCATGGAGCAGAAAACCGACATTGACACGGGCGGAGCCGCGGGCAAAAGCTAGTATTATTATAAAACCGCGTTACTTAAACGTTTGTATTTTTTACGTGTTTGAATGTAACTTTAGTCAATATTGAAAAATGCTTAACCCTTTTAGAAACAACCATATCAAGTGTCTTAATTTTGTGTCTGATTTAAGTAATTTGTGTAGTCTTCCGCGGGCAGGTCCCTTCTCTATCTCAATGACCGCTCAATAACAAAAACTGACTAACCCTCACGCTTTTTATCCGTCGTCCAACGACCCCACTCCACTGGTGTAGGGCTGTCGAAAATTATACAATGAATTAGATAGCTTAATTATTTACATTAATAATATTTCAAAAAGTGATTCGTTTAAACGCCGTGAGAATGCAATGAGGAACTTTAATACTTTTGAACCTTATAAAATGGCGGCTACGTGGTTCGCCACCCGACACGTCTCATTGCCCGCGGAGGCGAAATGTGGGCTGCGGATAGCCACTTTGCTACATCAAACAATCGTAGCAGGTGGAAGAATGTGGGCTCTGCCTACCCCAATAGAAAAGAGGCGTGACTGTATATATGCATGTAATATGTTCTATGGTCTCTGCCTACCTTTATGGGATATCGGTGTGAGTGTATGTATGTATGGTTCGTTTAAAATTGTAGTATGTGAACTAATTAGTGCATTTGTGGTGTAGTGATGGCTAGACACGGCTTACGATCGAAAGGTCGTAGGTTCGATCCCGGTTCCGTACCAGTGAGTTATTTCTACTTCATGTACGGTCTACATTGTAGTTCTCCTATACGGCGGTGTTGGTCGACCTTGAGTAGACACATCCAGGAGTTCCGCGTCACGGAGATAAAGATGCTGAGGTGGATGAATGGCGTCACGCGTACTGACCGCGTGCGTGACTCATATATCCGAAGCAGTCTCGGCGTACGTGACGTGGCAGATAAGCTCCAGGAAATGGTTCGGTTACGAAATGCGTCGGCCCAGAGACTACGTCGGGAAGAGATGCCTCGATATAGCTGTCCTTGGAGCATAATCTCGGGGCCGCCCTAAGAGGTGCTGGCTGGATGTTGTGACCGAGGACATGGAAGCCAATGGACTTACGATTGAGGATGTAAAAGACGGAGCAAAGTGGATGAAACTTAGTACGAAGGCGGACCCTGGCAATGGAAACTGGGATTAATAACGCCAAGAAGAAGAAGACGAACGATCTTCATTCTATTCTGCTCAGTGGCACTGGCATAATAATAGCGTCACTCTCTCTTCCCGTGGTTGCTGTAAGAACCAGCCGAGGCATGTACCAGGAACTAATACTTATTATCCACTAATACTTATTAAGTAGATTTCCAAAGGGTCGACAACGCGCGTGTGATACTTCTGATGATGCAGGCTTCCATAGGCTGCGGTAACCGCTTATCATCAGGCGGACCGTGAGCCTGTTTACCATCATCGTGGTATAAAAAAAAAGATTAAATAATATATGTTTTTTTTTACCAATATTTGATCAAATATTTGACAACCCTAATGTAAGGCGCGTTCTCATCCCTGATAACCCGTCCGTGTTGACCAAAAAAAAACGCGTTTTTCGGGACGCTAAGTGAATGTAAAGTGACCCAGTGTACCTACTTGTGAACTGTAACTTTATATTATTTTTTTATTAAAATGTGGGTAAGTTGTAATTAAGAGACTCGCATTATTCGAAATTAATCCAACGTGGCCAAACAGTGTGACCTAGTGTATGTATATATCCTTTTTAACCCTTCCCTGGCAAACTGTTGAGCTGATTATAATGAAATTTGCCAAAAATGTAGATATAATATTATGGTGTGCAAATGCGAGTTTATATTGGCAGCATTAACTTTGTCCAACTCCTGCAACCATTTAAAAATAATATTTAATTAAATTTCTTTTAGGGTGAAACTTCTGTCTTCTCGTCCAAAATCCCTCAGTGCCTAAAAATTAAAGTGTACAACCAATGTGTGCTACT
>WUAW01011851.1:1232-12093 GCA_017165845.1 Thaumetopoea pityocampa | reverse complement strand
GAGAGGCCTATGTTCAGCAGTGGACAGCTATGGGCTGAAATGATGATGATGATGATGATGATATATATATAGATGCAAGAGAGCAGGCAAAGTCTAGCAGGACTACCCTAAAATGCGTTGTTGTGATATCATGGACTAGCTTCTATATTCCGACATAAAAGCATACGCATACAATATTGAATAATATTTAACCATATTGAACATACAATATTGAAGATCAATCAGAGCAGTCTATCTATTTAAAGGCAAAAAGAAGGAGAAGACTCGTCATTAAATCTTTTTAAGGCATTTACTTTTGACCTAACTCTTAAAAATATATATGTATGTAATATAGAAACTGTAACTGTGCTAATATATATGTATGTAATATAGAAAACAATATTGCAACTCTCATAGGTTGGCTAATAAACATTTATTTATTGATAACGACTGTGAATATCTGAGACAATGACTGACTGTATATCTTGTAAGGAAGTTTAAGGTCACCTAGCAAGCAACGGAAGATATGCGTCGAGATAGAATTCTAATCGTGGAACTCCGCGGTGAACCGTTATGTGGCGTCACGAATTTGCTGTGCACAAACGTACAGACAGACTATTTACGATTTTATTTTATGTATCTTTGTTTACTTAATTTAAAATTAGCTCCCAAAGTACCCAAAATTTATCACGATAACTTGTAATTTATATTTAAAAATTAAAATAATAATAGTAAATATTTTCTCAATATTTCCACGAGAATGAGATGTGGAATTAATGGGAAAATTATGTCCATTTATAAAATATTTGTATTTATTTATTTTTTCAACTTAGGATAATAAATATTTGGAGTCTCCATTTAAGCAAGTAATATTTTGTGTTTGAAAACTTTATTTTAGAGTAAATCCAAGAATCGAAAGGCTCAGGTTCGATCCCAGGCTGGAACTATAATATTACTATGATTTTTCCTTCTTTCGGAAGACACTTAAAACATTGAGTCCCGGTTGGTGTTTTAACAATACTAACCGTTAGAGGGATTGTGGAGGACTTACGGGGATGAGGTCAGATGGCAACTGGTCATCTTAACAGCCGTATTCCATGTAAAGAAAAACGGCAGAACTTGACACAAAAGCCGGGAAATTGTTGAGTGGAGAGAGAGAGAGAAAGAACAGCGTTTATGTCATATGACAGATGCGTACGTAATGCCAGACCTTTTTTACGCGGGGAGCATCCTGCATAGGACAGGACTATCGCAAGTCGCGATGGCGACCTGCGGGGCGTGTCAAACTCGTGCTGATTAAAAATTCATTATATGTAACAGTACATGTGAGGGGCTCCGGAATCACTCTACGATTTCACCGGCGCCTCCCTCTGTCACGCCCTTTCGAGCATTTCTCGGGGAGACATTGCACTCGCTCCCCGTAACATCACGAGATATTCACGACGACATGAGACCAGACCTATCCTATACTATCTTAGTAGTCTTGAGAATAAATAATATTCGAGGGAAGTGCACGATTCATTTAAACAAAAATCGCTTGAAGAACTTCCTCCTTCGTTTCGTCTTTATTGCATAACTATAGTTTTTGGTAACTACCGTTCGCTTTTTTTTGCTACTTTGCTGTGTACAGTCCAATGTTGGATCAAATTATTATCCAGGTTTTACTGTATTTGTAATGCAACGTAATCTTCAAAGAAAGGGGTTAGGTCTTACGGCATACTAGCAATCATATCGTCATCCACAGTCCATATTCGTCCCCACTAGGAAGACACGGACCTCCCCTTATAAGAAGAGGGATTAGGCCGTAGGCCGTAGTCTCTCTCTACGGCCTAATCCCCCTAGCGGGCCTGGTGTGAATTGGTAGACTTTACACAGCCATGCAGGAATGCAGATTTCCGCAAGAATTTTTCCTCCTCCGTTGCATACATTGGTGTTTGCAATGCTAGCATTACCCCGACTTTTTCTTCAGGGTCTGTTTTTGTAGGGGATAAGACTGTAGGGTGGGAAAACATAAGAAATTCCCATCTGATGTCAGGGATTACAGGGATAAGCTTCCCCACAATTCCTGCAATAATAATACTAAATATAATACTAGCTCTTAAACTAAATATAATACTAGCTTTTAAACTAAATATAATACTAGCTTTTAAACTAAATGTAATACTAGCTTTTAAACTAAATATAATACTAGCTTTTGCTCACGGCTCCGCCCGCGTGAATGTTGGTTTGCTACTACATGAGAAATCCCGAAACAAACATACATAAATAGCTCTTTATTAGATTAATATTGCTCTCGTACCTTAACGGCGGCTACTAAAATAGGGATCAAGCTGTATCTTAAATTCTACTGAACCGATTTTGATGAAAGATGCTGCATTATTTAAGTCGGAATAATACCTTCAAGACTGTAATCATTTGACTAAAATCTACCCGCTGTTTTTTTGCATGAAGCCCGAACAAACTAACAAACAAACATCGACGGATTTGGTTTCTTAATCCGTTAATTAGTCGATCTGAGTAGTTTGTTTTTAAATATCTTTGATTTTTGAAAATTTGACATTAATAATTTCATAATAGTATATATAGCTATAATTATACATATCTATCACAATGTTTGTCTAGCAAGTCAGAAAGCAATAAAATTACGCAGAAATTATGGCGCACGCCCGGTAGGGTTTTCGAGTAGATAGGAAGTCCACGTGAGCGCAGCCGCGGGCTGCAGCAAGTCGAACCAAAAAAAAGTTAAAGACCTATGACAAATAATAATATTTATAAATAAATTTAACACACAATTTATTTCGTAAAACGTGTAAAACATACAAACCTTGATATGTCGTATGTATGTATTAATTAACAAATAAACAAATCATTTTCGCTTTAATTATTAAATAGGTCGTGTAAAATAAAAATATTTGCGGCGGCCTATTGCGTTACATAACACGCGTCCTCAACCGTTGATGCAACTCTTGAATATTGACATTATGACAGAAAGCTGAATCACGGTGATAGGAACGTATGCTTTATACAACGTCCCGACTGTGGTGAACTGTTTCGCTACATAGTACCACACATCCTCAATAGATGGCGTAGCTCTTAAGTAACGACATTGACATAGAAGTCTGGATCACGCTAACGAAGTTTGATAGCGACTTAACGTATATACAACATCCCAACATCAATCGTTGAAACGGTGGCAGGCCCTGCTAGAGATAACACCCGTCTGATCCATTTGAAGTAGGTGGTAATTAATTATTACCTCGTGGCTTTTCGAAATCATGTGCGTATTAATAATTATTTATTAAGAGTCTGATTGAGATTGATTGCACAGATAGCGCAGTGGTTTAAGTGGTCGCTTTTCCACTGCGCTGTCGAGTGTTGTGGGTTCGATCCCCACAAGGGACAATAACTTTGTGTAATCCACAAATTGTTGTTCTGAGTCTGGGTGTTCTGTGTTTCCGTTATTTGTATGTTTGTAAAGTCCCCGCGACACAGGAATTAATACTAATGCGGGAGGTGTCTTTAAAAAAAAAGTCTGTGGATTATTAATTCTTAGCCAGTTTTATATACAAAATTTGTCAGGTAAACCTGTACTGCATCACGTCACACGTAATGCCAAATATTCCCGGACCTAGGGTACAGCGTTCTAAGAATACACGATGCGGATGTAATCAATCAGTTATCTGACTATCGATCATTGGCTGAACGAGAGTTGATCTCGTCAAGGTTGCATGAAAGCAGACTTGAGTTTTGACTTTGAGTATAGAATACTTAATAATATTAGTAGATATATATAGAAACAAATTAAATTGAAGTATATAATCTGCGATTTTGAAATAACTGCCTTTGTAATAGTATTTAAATTTTTCTCACGGACGCACAACAATTTAAAGTCTGCTATCTATTCTGAATGGGAAATTAAAAAAAAGATGAACATTTTCTGCCTGTACTAAAATAATTTCATTGTCAATCTTGTTGAATGAAACACTATTCTTAGTTAACATCTATACTCTTTATAAAACTTGCTTGATAATAAAGTTTGACGGACTATTAAATTAAAAAAAAATTAAAATTTGGAAGTTGAGATTTTCCCTGTAGAGGACTTTGTGCTTCGCGGCTACATACGAGTATCATATATAAAAAGTAAATATTACTTAATATCGTACAATACAATAATTGTTGGTGGGTATTTTAATTTTCTTTAAGAGTTCTGGTTTTTGTTTAACAGTAGGTATCTCCCACGCTAATTATACTTAATAGGTGCTATGCACGCGTATCTACGCTAGGATTTACATTAAATTACAAATTGACTGACTTTGGACATCATCAGCGTAAACCTGAAGGCTCAGTGTTTTATCATATATTAATTTTATATCAGCTAATTGGTGATTAGAGCCGTTTTGGAAAATAACTTTTATTTTAACACAAGTATATATAGATAATGAGGAATTTTGGGGAACTATGCTCCACCTGAAATTTTGTTCTCTTCTTCTTTGTGGCATCCTGGCCCTTGTTATCGGGAACTGCCTTCCGGTACAATCTATTGTACTTTATTTTGTCCGATCTTTAATATATTCAGCATTATTCATTGACATTTCATATCTTACGTCAGGAAGTTGCGTCACTCTGTCAGTACATTTTAAAATGACGACGGCCCTAGGACATCCATATCAACGCATCCCTTGCCTTCTTCGTATAACGTAGCCAAAACACCTCTGACTGATACGTCGCGGACACCAAAACTACCTCTCTCAGCATCTTCTTCGTGATGTGGAGTTCCTAGATGTGTGTGAGATAGGCCAACACTCGCCCTCATATAGAAAAATCGGTCTGATAATGCTCTTATATATCTCCTATTAGCTTATATTTCTCTCGCCATCTTGTCCAAGCTGCGCCAATACGGAGCTAGATATTGTGAACCAGGCTACCGGACGCGTGGAACAAAAATCCAAGGTAACAGAATTTAACAGTTTTCAAGGCCGCGTCCGTGCTTATCCGAATTGTATTATGAATTCGCTATTCGGTATTTCGCTATTAGTAGTAAGGCATTTACTTGGTTTTCTTAGAGTTTCTTCCAAAATTCTATCTGTATCTTTCCAAAAGTTCATTTTACCTTCCAGATGTTCTTTGTTCTGTTTAACGTGTGCTATTGCATCTGTGTATACGAGTACTGCGTTAATATTTTCTTTGCCATCTCTGTAACATATACGGAGAGTTGAATTTCACCTCGTATGCTGTCTCCGTAGATGCAACGGACCCGATATTACACGAGATATCGTATGCTATTATTCGAGATGTCGTGTTTTAAATTGATCAAACATTTTTTTATATAATTTTTATAATGCATTTATGTAAAAAATCAAAATGGCACACAGTGCTCGACAATGTCACATCTGGTGGCAGCGAAATTGTTAAACAAGAACAAACTGAATACCAAGTCTCGGTGAACACCGACGGCAATGGAGAACTGCTTGTTGTCACCCAACAAAAGTCCTAACTACCGAAATAAACCCACGGTATATGCCTCTTGATAATGTCAACTATCAACGTTGTGGCATGCTTTTGGATCATAGGGCCCAACGGGTAATCTCATGAAGCACATAATCAAAGTCCTTACGTAAATGTAAGAAAGTCTATCCTATATTTTTGTACGGTACAGAAATCTGGACGTTGCGAGAAGTAGAAACAAAGAAGATGCTCTAGATATGTAGTGCTGTAGATCTAGAGATGTAGATGGAGCACCGTGGATTGAATTTCGCACGAACCTCTCGACACTCCAAATACTTGGCATCAAGCAACGCTTATTTGCAGTAGCATAAACTTGAATATTTGTCTTCTTCGGACACGTTGCTAGACACAGACCTTATCTCCCTGTTTCCTGAACCTATGTCAATGTTCTTAAAGCAAATGTTAAGTCCGTGATAGAAATTCCCTACTAGAAGAGTTTCTAGGTGTGGCACATGGTCTTGATCCCTCGGTAGCTGCATCACTTCTAATGCTACCCTTGCGTTTGTTTGTGCAGTAAAAATATAGTCGAATTTATTTACTGGTTAACCGATGTCATTGACCAAATGAGAGCCTTGAGGAGTATCAATTGTGTGAACATTACAATGCAGAATAGTCGAGTAAAGATCATTTTGTTCATGTTTAACACAAATTAAAACACCAGTGCGATAATTTGCCTTTGTGCACACACGTTCTAGTTGTTTAATGATTCATATTAGCTTGTTCGCGTGTTCTAAGAATCATCATTATCATATTTTGTATTTATATCTTCTCTATCATCAATTCAGCTACTATCCAACTACAGGGCAACGGTCTTCTCCCAGAATGAGAGGGGTTAGACTATATTCATCACGCTGATCTAATGCACGTCTGCAGACATCACACGTGGAGAAATCTCTCAGGCAGGTTTTTTCACGATGTTTTTCTTTAATATTTGAAGCGAGTGATAATTTATTATTATTACGCATATGAATTCAAAAAGTCTGAGGTGAGTGCCTTGGATTCGAATTCAAGATCTAAGATTTAGCAAGATCATGTCATATCACTAGGCTATCATCACAATTATCATTATCAACTAATCTACATCCTATTGTACGGCGCGGGTCTCACAGAATGAGAGGGGTTATAGTCCACTAAGCAGTACTAATGTAGGTTGGATACTGGGCTATAAATCCCTCCTATTTTGTATTATCATCATTTAATTTTTCATGCCTGGGATGGGCACGAGGAGCTTCATCATCATCACCATCATCAGCCGATGAAAGTCCACTGTTGGATATGGGCCTCCTCCTTAAAAAGGAGGGATTTGTGATAGTGTCACGCTTGGCAGGCGTCTTGGAGATCGCAATAAATTTTGATTGAAGAACGGTATAACGCTGCTGCCCATTATCCATCCCTTGTTGTACATCCCTTACATCCCTTGGCTGGTTCTCACAGCATCCACATGAAGAAGTGGAGTGACGCTATTATTATGCCGGCGCCACACAGCAATAATATATGAACATTATTGAGGTTTGAATTTGTTTCAGCTGCATAATTTTTACACATAACGAAATCTTTCTCATAGGAGATTAAACAGACTAGACTTTAGACAGGATTATAATTACTTCAACGAGTATCTCACTTGCCTTGTTGACCACTCTTAAAAAAGATAGAAATTCTTTGGTGAATCATGTGTTTATGTAGAATTCTATCGGCATACACGGAATGAGCTCCCAGTGGCGATTATTCCAAGCGGATACGAATTGGGGACCTTTAAGAAACGAGCCTACATTTTTCTTAAAGGCCGGCAATGCACTTGCGATCTTTCTGGTGTTACTTACCATCAGGTGACCCGCTTGCCGTTTGCTTATATAAAAAAAAACATGTCCAGCACACACAACTTATGAACGAACATCTTTAATAATTTCGATGTTAATGTTACCACGAGTTCTAGAGACAATCATTGAAATACAATAGCTGTCTGACCCTGGCTGTCGCGCTGGGTTCAACGTTTAAGTAAATAAAAAGCAAGTTAAGAATTATCCAACAGAGTGAGTACAATGTTACAATACACCTGTGGTCTAAATGTTTCCGATTTAATATTTGACCTTCTGCTTAAAAAGAAGGGATTTGCGATAATCTCCACGCTTGACGCTGCTGACCATTATCCTGGTGCATCCCTCACAGCATCCACAGGAAGTAATGGATTTCAAAATAATATAATATAATATTCTGAACACTTTCATACAACAATTATACTAGACTGTGGTAAACAACGATACACATATTTATATAAATATTAATACTTTGTATAGATAAATATGTCCATGACTCGAATATATACATTGGTGCTCGTCATACAAAGTTTGCCCGTACTAGGATTCGAACCCGGGTCTCATTGGTACAGAGAGCAGGAGCCTTGTCATTGAGCCAATTAGTCATGAATGAATCAAACATAAACACTGAATCGTTACATGTTACATGTACCTTTTAACAGTAATGTTTTCGTCATTATTTTTTTTTGTTTTAGATGGAGAAATGAAATGAAATATAAAATGAAATATATTTATTTGCATTAAACATGGTATACAAATAAAAATAATTCCTACATAGGAGGATTCTACATACAGGAAAGTTTTGTGGAGAACTTCGCACGGGATAATCGAATGGGTTATTTCATACTCCTACGGCTAAAACCCCATCTTGATGTATTATAATCCCAAGCATAGCATACAGCGTAGCTATTATACCAACTGTTGCGTCAAGATCTGCCCTTTGTCACAGGGCACAGGGCTGCAAGGCGAGTGGATATCATCAATTGTCATCTCACATCATCCCCAAAACCCCCATAATTCCTGCTAACAATCAGTGTTGTTGAGAGATCCACTGTATTACTTGTCTTTAGAGACACGAAAAAGCCATAGTTATGTTAGCATGCCAGCCGGGGATTGAACCTTTCGATTTTCGGATTTGTTCCAAATTCTTATCCACTAACGCTATCATGACTCCGTTTTATCGCCTTAAGAGGTGATATATCCGGTCGGTATGATTATGTAAATTGAAGGAATCGCGCGATCGCAATTACCCTTTAATAGATCTCAATTACCCTTTAATATGAAATTGAATTAATGAGTCAGTTTATATCGCACACTAAGCAAACAGTTTGTTATCACTTGACGACTGATTAGTGGCAGTGACCCTGATTTCTTTTCCGATTGGTTCCGGTTCGAATCTTGGTGGGGACGAATTTTGTATGATGAGCACGAATGCTTTATCCGAATTATAGACGTATTTATCTATATATGTATTAGCTCATTTATCTATATAAGTGAGTATACTGTTGTCTAGTACTTACCCAAGACACGGGGAATCCTAATTTGGGGGCGGATCAATGTGTGTGAAAAAAAATAGTCCAAAATATTTTGAGAGTTTGCGCTGAATGCTATTATAAAAAAAAATAGCCAAATGGATACGATAAGTGAAAATTTTCTTCGTTAAATAAAAATTTTCTTCCTCACTTTTTATGTACTTATTTTATTGTAATTATAAATATCGCCATTTGCATTAAAATTAGGCTCAACAGGAATTTATAGTAAACCATATGGAGGGCAGACAGATAGACGTATTCGTCTATCTATCGTCTACGTATGAGTCTATCTATAATACGACGAAACTCTATGAGGATCCAAGAGATTTGACTAAACATCATAAAAAATCATGTATGTCTAATAAAAAAAATTCAGGACCTTTAAAATTTCTATATAAATGAATAATACTAATAAAAATATTCTGGATACTCTCATACACATTGGTCAAAATAGTCCCAAACTAGGATACTATGTATTTTGAGTACTAGAGTATTAGAGTACTAGAGTATTCTATGTATTTTGAGTACTAGTACGTCCATGACTCGGACTACAAATATTTATGCTCATCACATACAATTTGGCCCCACCGGGAATCGAACTCGGGACTCATTTACATAGAAAGCGGTGTCACGATCAATATGCTAATCAGTTGTCAAATAATTCTTACGTTGAAACTATGCCTAAAATATTTTAAGCGCTAGTGTTGATTGAAAATTTAATTTTCTAACTATTTGCTCGTAAACTAGTCTAATTCAGAAACTTTATAGTACACGTTGGGGGTAAAATTGGAGGAATAGAACCTTCTTGATTGGCTATTTGGATTCGCATTAATGGGAAATGCAGTTGGTGATGGTTAAAATTTATGCTACTTTGCTAAATTTTCTCAACCCTTGATAAATATTCATTCTGTAACTTCCTACAATACCTTAGTATAAATGTCTTTTGCCTTTGCATTATTATAAAGAAAAAAACAAACTTAAGTGATCTATAATATTTTGTAAATATTTTAATATATTTCATATAAATAAAATTTAGAAAGGAAGTGGCACTAACAAGCAGTCTAAGATCTTATTAAAGGTCATTGTTCATAGATTAGTAATAAATAAATTTTTTCTAGTATTCCCCCATTAAATGTAATGAGTCAGATTTTTGTCTGAAACGATTAGTTTTTTTTTTAATTCTTCTAATCAATGGATATTTTATTTACACAAAAACTTTCATTAGATTTCTAAATTACTTACCGTATATTTTTCAACGACAGCATTTTCACGTTCAAAATGTCCTTTCTCCTTTATATCCACAATGTTCTTTGCACTCTGAACAGCCATGTTGAAATTAAATCAAGATTATGTTATATAATAGACCGGTCACTTTTCGCGCCTTTTCGCGAGTTCTACCCCCTGTGATTCGACCGCGTTCTTATATCGCGCTGAGATCCCAAATACGAATGGTTGCGAAACAGCGTGCTTCGTTTATATAAAAGCTGCACCGTTCGTACACGTAGTTCTATGCGCCCTCGCTCTCCTGCACCTTTCGTCTAAGTACGCATATATTCATTGCTGACTATTGAAGTGAACGCATTCGTTGTCCTATATATTGTTTTAGCTAGACGACGCTAGAAAATTACACGACACTGAAACTAGACACTGGCATATAGGATTAACGAGCCACGTATCAATTGCTCAAAGTGTCCTGTCCATTGTTTTTATGAAAGATAATCCGTGTATGCGTATTTTAAATTAAAATGTTTGTGTTTTATAATGACAGCGCCTAGAAATGGTTATGTTTCATGATACGTGACCAAAAACTGGTTTGTGTTTAGGTTTTTTTTATGATTATTCGTACTCTGTAAAAACCTAGGTCCACGTAGATCGGCAATCGGTCTATCCTTTGTCAAATTTACTAGAGATGGAAAGACCCAATATGTGTGGACACGCACGCACGCACGCGCGCGCACGAACGCACGCACGCACGCATGCACGCATGCACGCACACACACACACACGCCCATTATCCTGGTACTAGCTGGT
>WUAW01011850.1:11587-25213 GCA_017165845.1 Thaumetopoea pityocampa | reverse complement strand
TTATGTTATTGAATCGGCAGCGACGTCATTATGTTATTGAATCGGCAGCGACGTCATTATGTTATTGAATCAAAATCTGTTGCGTTCTCCAGGACGCCTGCCGAGCGTGCAAATTACTGCAAATCCCTTCGTTTTAAGCAGGAAGCCCACGCTCAGCCGTGGCCTTCTAGGCTGAAGATGGTAAATAAAAGTTTATAAAAACTTATACAATATGTATACGAGTTTGTTTGTTTAGAGTATTTTTAAATGGTTATGCGAACAATACTACGGAACCCGACACTGCGCGTGCTTGGAGAGGCGCTTAGCACATTTTTTTTTATTTTATATCAAAGTATTATTGCAAATAACCTATTAAATTCTTAATCTGATTTAAAAATTCAAAAAACCCCGAGACAAAGTTAGCTCAAATGAAATGTCACTTCTTATTATCATTTAGGATTAATATGCACCTTAAATAAGTGTTACGTGTGTGTGTAATCTAGCTATTTATGTAAAGATTACATGCAGGTGCGGAGTACTGACGTTATTAACGATAATAAACAATAATGTAAGATCACTGCACAGGCGCAGGGTGGCCAGCCTTTCAGTGTTCTACATGACACATTTTCGAGAGTGTGCACAGAAATTACACGATTTAATTCCTCCATCCCCCTTCCACCATCGGACTCCTAGACGCATGGCGGGCTACCATCCCTACCTCGTAGACATCCCTGCCACTCGTACGAAGCGGTTTGCTTAATAATAGTCTTCCTACATCAATATTTCAGTCCGATTATAATGCAGGTGTCTTAAGGACAAGAGTGAATAGGTTTTTATTAAGCTAGTACGTTTTACCACCCTAGGTTAGATCGCCACTTACCATCAGGTGGGATTGTAGTCAAAATGTTGTATATGTTAAAAAAAAATCACCTGCATAATTAAAATGTTGTCACACATTTAGTCATTATGTTATAATATTTATGTTGAAATAACTTCATGTTCTTAAGTATCTGCTGTTTCTCAATGTTGGTTTTCTAGAGGAGAATGCCCATTTCAGATTTCGTTATGTATCACAATCAAACTGATATCAGACATTGACTGTTCAGAATACTTTCTTAAATACCGAGTTATAAATTCTACAGAAAAAAAGCTATTTTAAATAAAGAAATGAATAATTTCTTCAAGTAACTAACATTTACATTTTTCGTTCTCCTGCTCAGTGTAGTTAGTTTCTTATGACTACAATATAAATCAATTTAATTGTAAATATAATACAATATATTTACAATTATATTCGACATTAAAATATAGATAGATTACGTAGCATACACGTACGTAATTAATTAGAAGAGAGTTTATTAAATAGAATTAAAAAATAGTACATGAGATCCACAAAAGATCTTGGTTAGTTAGTGAAATATATTTATATTTAGCGAACTAAATACAATAGTGAAAATATAAATTAATATAAATATAAATTAAAATATAACTATAAGAATTATAAGATTTATAGACTGTTGTAATCACCCAATATACTAATATGCTAGTCTATGACCTAATATATTACAAGCCTTGGATTTATTTTAATTTTTCATATGCAACGTAACCTTTTTAAGTAATTTAGTGACAGAATCTTTGTAATCTACTTCATAATATTATCATAATATCTTTCAAATGGTAACGAATGCGTTCACTTCTTCTGTTTGATGTCGACACAGCGCTGAGATTATCTAATTATATCCCGAGAACTATTTTAATTGGGGTCAAAGTCAGCCAGGGAAAAGTCACGCCTTTTTCCCTGGTTTCCGGTGGGGAAACGAATCCCGGTCACCTGCATGAGAAGCGGGTGACCACTATACTACCGAAGGATCAGGGTAGGCAGACACCACTTCTTTCCACTTGCTACTAGCAAAGTGGCTATCTGTAGCCCATTTTTCGCTCCCACGGGAAACGAGACGTGTCGAGTGGCGAACCACGACGCCACCATTTTTGAAGGCTCAAAATCGTTAAAATTACTCTGACACGGCACTATACGCGACCATTGAGGAACTAATGTGTGAAGATGAACTCCCTACCTTTCTTTTTCGATTACTTTTTGATGGGAGAAGTTTAGTCTCCCCTCAGGACCACACTTTGAGGTACGTACAACAATATCAGCCACCCCTGTTGCCGTCCTTTCGGAGGACTGCTCTGGATGGACGCTTAAGTCACATTATGTCCTCAGTCTTCGAGCATTTATGCTTTTAGATTGGCGTATTCAATTACACACCCAATTTTGTAGAGACTACTTATCTCATTACTAACAGTTCAATGTCTCATCTATCTATACTATTATAAAATTGTTAAATGTCAAATTTTATAAATTAAAGTTATTTAGAAAATCTACTCAGATTAACTAATTAATCTGAAACCAAATGCGTCGATGTTTGTTTGTTTATTTTTTGAGGTTCACGCAAAATGCCTGCGGGTAGATTTTGATCAAGGTACTTACTATCCGACTTAAATAGTGCGGATTGTTTCATCAAAATTAGTCCAGTAGAATTAAAGACAAATAAGATACAGCTTGATCCCTGTTTTAGTAGTTGTAGTTTTAAGGTACGAAAGCTCAAGTAAAACTCGTTCTAATGCTTGTTATATAAATCTGTGATTGTGTCGGGATTTCCCATGTAGCGGCAAACCGACATTCACGTGGATGGAGCCGCGGGCAAAAGCTAGTCTTCTTAAAAAAATCCCGGTTTGAAATGATTAACAACGTAAAAAAAAATTGAAAGCAGGCGACAAAAAGCGCTGATAATTTTGTTCGATCTTTATTGTTTCGTACGCTGCTTAGAACATCAATCACATACGATAGATTACGTTGAACACGCCTAAAATAAAATTTATATTCTTTGCTGCGATCTTTTAGAGTACTCGGTATCAAGTGTTAGAAGCATTTATGGAGATGAGAAATTAAAGAAATACACCAAACAAAATTATAAATCGGATTAAAATATAAATATAAACTGGAAATAAATCGAATATATAAATCGGTACGTCATACCGATAAAAATTAAATCGGAATGAGTGACATAGTTTCCGACTTTTAATACTAATGCAATAAAACACGGAAACTCAATTAAATTTGATTTTTTGTTTTAATTTTGTATGTACTTTTATTGCAAGATTATTTCGGTGAAATAAAAAGGAAAGATTTTTTTATAGTAAAAATAAAGTAACAACCTCGTTTGATATTATTTTTATTCTTCAAACAGATCTTACATTCATACCTGTCAAAAACTAGGTTTTGGTAAATATGTAATGTTTCTTTTTTTTCAGTATTTTCTGGGTCAGATACAAAATATTTTATAAAAATGCACACATACAATTAACCATTTTCAAATAATCATGATTATTTTATATTTGTAAGGTTATCACTTGCTTTTGGTAAAAAAAAGAGGGAAAAACAAATTTGTCCGAAGTATAGTGACGCAGGCGGCCCCACTTCGAAATCATTATGACCAAAGGTATACTACTATGTAAGACTCTGCCTACCCCTTGCCAAATAATAGACTTCAGTGTATATTTATAATTCGCTTTTCAGCGGGCAAGCTTGAGAGTAAATAACACATAACAACATCGTCAATCTGTTGAAATCCATTTATAGCATACAGGTCATGTATAAAGGAATCGCCATAATATTCCGTTTAAAATTTCAATGTACGTTATAAAAATGGGCCATCAGAAAGCACTCTCCTTTTCCAACATTTAAGATGACTGGAGATGAGTATTGTGATTATTGGGATGTAAGGAGGCACCAACAATATCCTAGTGCCCAAATGTCAACCTCACCTGCTCATAGAGCGTCCTGCTAATTATCAAACGAGGCTCTGGCAACCGATTGATGTCGGCATAACCATTCAAACAAAGTTGGTCCAAATGTCCCCTCGCCGGTGACAGGCAGTCGTGTCACCAACGTCGTCAGCGTCGGCTCTGCGATCTCCAACCCGTTTGCCAAACGTGGAGGTTATGGCAATACCCCTTTATGATGGCGACCTTTAGCTGCTCAGTGTGGCGATCATTAGAGGAGGTCTACGCCCAGCAATGGACGTCTATGGATTGATATGATGGTGATTATGATATGAAAAGCATGCTAGTTAGCACGTCGTAAAAACCCGTTGAACTTAACTTGAAATCTTTATAATGTTACAAACAAATCGTAGTACATCAAGCCCAAAAAAGCAGTCTGAGAGATCTGTTAATCTGAACTTAAAAAACTACTTGTGATTCACTAGGCAATCACAGCAGACGCTACATATTTGAACACTTCCGCTTTTAAACATGCTAAAAACGCTCAAAAAATGCACTTTAAATTCTTGACTAAAAACGTTTAATAAACAATCAGTTATTCCATATATAAATTTCCACAATGCTAATTTTAACATGTTATCTCCAAACTATTAATCACAACATAAAGAATACTCACAAAATGAAGTCTTGCGTTCGTCAAATTAAATCTTCATAGTTAGATTATAGTCGCTATAGTGGTTAGATTTGTATTGCGAACGTGACATCTGTGGATCGCAAGACTTGTTATAAAAAAAAACATGGTTTTCCTTTTATTATGTCACTCTGTAAAGGTCAGAATATAATAAAATAGCCTACTCCATAGTATGTAGCGCCGATTTAACAACAAAGAAGCATCATTTATTTTTAAATACTGCAGATATTTGTAATGGGATCTTTTTAACATTTATAATCCCCGCTTTTGTTTTCATATATATATATATATATATATATACATAATACAGTCACACCTCTTCCCCACTGGGGTAGGCAGAGGCCACTCCCTTCCACCTGCTACGATCGTTTGACGTAGCAAAGTGGCTATCCGCAGCCCACATTTCGCCTCCGCGGGCAATGAGACGTGTCGGGTGTCGAACCACAACACCGCCATTTTTAAAGTTCAAAAGCGTTAAAGTTCCTCATTGGGTTCCCACGAAAAGGAAGGAAAGGAAAAAGGTTGAGGTAGGAAAGACGTATTGAGGATGGAATATGGAATTTAGGGAAAGGACTATAGGGTATAGGATACTACTATCTCGGAAGGAGTAGGAAGAGATAGTAGTAGCTCGGGAGGCCGGGGCCGCTAATAATGCCTAATGTCTGCTGAACGCATTGATCTATAATTAGTCTTAGACATATGATCTAAGGCTGTACGAGTAAAAAAAAATTCGCAACTTTATAGGTTGAAAAATAATTCTAAGTTTTTTGTTATGATAATACAAAATTATGTTCAACATTTTGAGAAAAAATATAAAAAGCTTTAGATTAATCAAAGCTTTTATATCCATAAAACTAATATTTGGTTCGAATGACAGCTAACTGACAACCTTTAAAAAAGCTCCAAGGACGATCGTCGTTCGTAGACAATCATCTTTTTTTCTGTAATGCATTAACAAAGAACTTTATTGTTAAATTTTATTATAAAGTTGGGTCCTCAGTGTGGTAAAATACAATTGAATTTGAACCTTATTACGGCACATGTGTATACTAGCTTTCGGCTACTGAAATTAGTTTCATTAATAGTATTACAGGTATTTTATTTTATTATGGGTGATATCTATAACATATAATACAAGTATTTATGTTTAAGTCAGGGAGTACTTAGTGTTAAGCGACCCCGGCCCCCCGAGCTACTACTTCTCTTACTTCTTCCGAGATAGTAGTATCCTATATCCTATAGTCCTTTCCCCAAATTCCATATTCTTTGCTTAATACATCTATCCTTCTTCATCCACCTTCCTTTCCTCTTCACTAAGCTGTGGAAACGCAATGAGGAACTTTAACACTTTTGAAACTTAGTGGCGTCGTGGTTTGACACCCTACACGTCTCGTTGCCCGCAGGGGCGAAATTTGCGCTGCGGATAGCCACTTTCTTTCATTAAACGATCGTAGCAGATAGAAAGAAGTGGTTTCTGCCTACCTCAATGGGAAAGAGGCGTAACTGCATGTAAGTATGTACTATGGTCTCTACCTACCCTTATGGGATATCGGCGTGAGTGTATATATGTATGTATGTTAATATTTATTTAATTACAGATATAATATTTTATTATGGTTATGTATTTATTTTATATGGTTATATATTTATTTGTTTTTATCAATCCGCACTAGGCCAACGTGGCCTAAACTCTCCTTCTGATCAGGTCACACAGGTCTACAGGTTCGTGTCCCTGTAGTGGGGATGAATATGGACTGGGGATGATAATGATGTATTTAGTACATTTAATAACTCTGATAACTTAAAATTAGTGTGAAATATTTTTTTACTATTCATCAGCATTTAGGATGTTGCCCACTACCATGATGCTATTGCCCACTACCGCGATGCTATTGCCCACTACCGTGATGCTATTGCCCACTACCATGATGCTATTGTCCACTACGATGATATATTCCCCCAGTTCCCGCAACACTCATAAGAAATATTTATGTGACCCTACTGACATACAGGGACCTCACAATTTCATTTACTGTATCGTCGCCATACAACCAGCTGAGACAAGCCCAGTATTGGGCATGTGCTTACTCAAACATTCACCGCATCAGGCTTCTGAAAGCTACAGTTTATACGCAACTGAATTTGATTTAGGTAGATACCCGATACGGCTGGGTAGCCGTAGTTCAATGATGTTATCTGTGCTATTTTTTTTATCATATTTAAATTAGTTTTTGACTACAATCCCACCTGATGGTAAGTGGCGATGTAACCTAGGGTGTTTTGCTTCCCTTAACGTACTATCTTAATAAGAACCTATTCACTGTTCACTCAAAGACACCTGCATTATATTTGGACGGAAATACTGACGCAAGAAGATCCATTCAACATTCAAGATTCCAGTCTTTGTCTGAACGTATTATGAACGCAGAAGTAAATCGCTTTATACAAGTGGCAAGGATTTTTACGAGGTAAGGATGATACCTCGCCGTGCGCCTAGTAGTCCGATGGTGAAAGGGGGATGGAGGAATTAAATCGTGTAATTTCTGCGCACACTCTTCAAAATGTATCCTGTAGAATACTGAAAGGCTGGCCACCCTGCGCCTGTGCTCAAAGCTTTGTGGACTGGTCTCAACCAGGAAAGTGTCATCAATAAACCTCTTTGGACGCCTCTCCATAGAGTCCAAGGCTGATCGATGGCATTTCCCAGCTCCACCCCATATGTGGCAGTAGTACTCCACACATGAGCGAACTTGCGGTTTATACAGCGTAAGTAGTTTTAGTAGCCGTCGTTAAGTTACAAGAGCTTAAATAAAAACTGTACTGAGGCTTTTTATAAAAATCTATGACAGTTTTGGGATTTTTTATTTAGTAGAAAATCAACATTCACACGGAAGGAGCCCCAGGCAGAAGCTAGTTCTTTTAAACATGTAAAAATTCAAAGTAGACCACTGCATAAATGCATTTATTTTTTAAATAAAATACATTCTTTTGAATGGTTCACTGTTGTCTTTTAAATATAGTACACAAACTATCATGTCTGGTATATAATAATTGATAAATCTTTCACTCATAGGTGTGCTTATATTAAGTCCTACATGCGAGGGGCGGGCGGGCGGCGCGAGACTTTGATGTTCGCGACACCGGCCGGAGCTGCGCCCGGGCCGCTTTATTCCAACTTCATGAGTTGTGCGGCGCGCGGTATAAAAGCCGCCGCGGTCGATCCGAATAATCATTCCAGCCACACACATCCACTGGACATCATCACCAGCGAGCACATTCGCATTTTAAATAATTCAAATCAAAATGAAATCGGTGAGTGAACTCTGAACGTTACGGGCCGTAAGGTGAATTAAGCCGACATAGCTTTTGTTGGGGATTTATAGTATTAGTCATAATCGGATAAATCTATCATTATTTTTATTTTATCGTGCGAAATCTTTTTACTTAAATATTACCATTTTTGAGAAATATATATATTTATTTCGACAATACCGATATAATAATTTTCTGGAATAAATTAAATCATATTACTTGATCTGATTGTGATATATTCGTTATTCCTGCCATTCATAGAACTTGACGTATTTCTGAAGAACAATGCTCAATAGTGTGATGCAGTTTGTTTCAATGTTATATTCTGCTCATTAAGCGTATCTTGATTCACATTTCCCACGCCTAATCAATGTTTTGTATGTGAACGGTTTTCTGATTCACGTATAAAACCGTAGAATGACTTTTGTACTACTTCATGATTTTCAAGTGTTATTGCTGCTTAAAATTAAAAAAAAATTGAAAAGTTATAAAAATTGTACATTAATTATACGTTACTAAAACTTGCAAAAAGGTTTTCTCTTAATTTGTATATTTTGCCATGATGTGGTAACACTTAGAGCATATAGGTCTTTTGTATGAGTTCCATATAAATAATATATTTTCAAAATGAGATTCAAATGAGTTGAGGCTTTTTTAGTGATAAACTTCATAAAAGGTTAACGAACAAAATCAGTAAACGTTGTAAATACAACACATGAAACTAAAATGCATAAAAGATATTAAAATAATATTTTCTACAAGTTATCATATAATCACAAATATATGTGATGGCAATGATAACCAGGAGATTGTAATGTACAGTTATATAATATTTATTCTAAACTCCTTTGACCTTTTTAAAACCTTATTTATTGTTGAATATTTTAAAAGCCGTTATTTTTTTTTCTACATAGACTGTTAGAAAAACATAATTAATTACAGTAGTTGCCAAGAACTAATGTTCCGTTTATAAAATTCGTCAAAGCTTACGATTTAAATGTTACAAGCAAATTTATGTTAATTCCAAAGATTACTTATCATCTTAATGCGTGGTTAGCAACCTGCGACCCGCCCGGCCCACCCAACATGTCAAGGCTATGAAGACAAATTTTTTGTTGGAAATATAGTCGACTTTGTTACGACAGCTCTTCGTGGAATACTAGGCGGGCACCTGATTTGTGGACATTAAAATGTAAATGTCCTATTCTGTTGAAACCAGCAATCTCGAGATGGATTTTGTAACAACAAAAGACGAAAGATTTTGTCTTCACACAGCGGCTAATGTTATGTAGAGTATGTACAGAAATTAGTTTGGGAAATTTCACGTACTGAGTAATTAAGTAAGTGACAGATTTTACTAGCAGGCTGATTTGCTACAGTCGTTCAAAAATTCACGCCTCCGTATGATGCGTTCTTAAAAATTTAAAATCACTCTTTTATTGTTCCAGTACTCCAAAAGTCAATTATTATTTTAATTAAATCACTGTTAAATATCTATCATTTCTTGTGGGTGTTATAAGAACCAGTTGAGGGGTGTACCAGGACATGGACAGCATCTTTATCCTGTTATTCTTTCAAAATCTGCTTCGATCTCCAAGACGACTGCCAAATGTGGAGATTATGGCAAAGGCGTATTTTTTAAGAAGCAGTGAAGTTCTACGGGCTGATGATGATGATGAAATTAATTAAATGTTGGATATTCATCAACAGTTCATCGTGCTGTCGACCCTCGTGGCTGTCGCTCTCGCCGCGCCCCAGTTCAACCAGTACCAGCAACAACAACAGCAGTACCAGTACAACGTGATCCCGATCATCAAACAGACGCAAGAAATCAATCCCGACGGATCGTACCAGTACAGGTAAAAGAAACACATAAACATACATACATACACTCACGCCGGCATCCCATAAGGGTAGGCAGAGACCACAGTTTGCCACATACTACGATCCTGACACACCTCTCTTGCCTCATCCACATCCATACATCTTTTCATACACTTTCGTCGATTAAAGACGCTACGAACTTGGCCTTTTTGGAACAAGTTGTTGATATGGTTAAAGTAAGTTTTTCCTGGGCGCCCTCTTCCGACACTTCCACTCACATTTGTCCGGTATATTCGTTACGTCAATCGAATCTCATTCATTATATCTAAATGACCAAACCATTGGAGCATTCTTTTCCCGATCCTTGTCACCACATCATACTTCGATACATGAATTAAAAAAAAAGTGTTGCGTGCGTCGATGTAACAACAGCGTCATTCCATTCCTGTGGATAATGTGCGAACCAGCTGAGTGATGTACTAGGATAAGGGACCGCAACTTTATCCCGTTATTCAATCAAAATCTGCTATGATCTCCAGTACTCCAACTAAGCGTGAAGTTTCTGGCAAATCTCTCCTTTTTGAGGAGAGGCCCACGTCCAATAATGAACTTTTACGGGCTGATGGTGATATAAAAAACGATTTCTTCACCCCACATTAACATTACCCGCCCACCTCTACTATTTTTGCAAAAATGGCTGTGAAATATGGTTAGATATATAATCGATTGCCGTCTGACTATTNNTATATATATATATATATATATATATATATACCTCCAGAAACACCTTTCCTAGTTAGTATTGATGATCGCTTAACACCTGCCCTTAATGAGTGTTGCTACTCCAATAATCTGTCTACTCGAATGCCTACGATGATTTCAGTTTATCTCGCAATCTAAAAACTGAGTCTATTTTAGAATTAAATTAAATAAAATTTATAAATTGCTGATAGATTTATATACTATCATGGTTATTTTTCATGTGATAGCCTGTATTGACACTATTGCAAGGGCTTTGATCAGGGTTGAACTGGAGATACTGGAAAATTTTCTTATGTACGTACAAAACAAAAATAGATTGTGATCGAGTTCGAGATGACAATGTGAACAATAGTAGTAGTAGTATAAGGTGCTTAGAAACTATTATAACTAGCCGCAAAATTATAAATTGATTACTCTCAATATTTCTCGTTTGTCAGTGGTAATGACAATTGCGACATGTCCAATATATCGATCTGTACCTTCAATACAAAGTTAATATCTCTTTATCCATAACATTGCAAATATTAAAAATATTAACTCTTCAGTCAAAAGCTGTTGTGAAATAGGTCGCTACGGTGAGATCATAAATGGGCATTCCTGTAGTGTCAGGCGTATTAAATGCAAAATTTATTTGAGCCACGCAAGCGATCGGAGCCAGACCCTGATTACGTAACGAATTGGCTCAGGTGGTCATATGAGTACAGTAATATTTTGTGATTCACCTATGCGTGCTCTTTCAAAGCGTTAGTCATAACTTTATGCAATCCATTATCAGCCATCGAGAAATTAATTTAATAGTGTAACTTAGCCTACCTAAAATATTTAGAGAAAACAGGTTTTTGAAAATTTAAACACCGCCGTTTTAAATGTGTGTCTGTTATATAATTCAAATATGGCGGTGAATGCTCACGCCCTTTATCATTCTGTCAACCGAGAAATCGATACGTACTCGTCGCCATGACAGTTGTTGCGTTGACAAACTGATTTGACACTATTGCAGAATGTATTTTTTTTTATTTTAAATTATGATTATTTTGAGTGAGAGAGTAAATGAGTATTTTGTCTAGTGGTAGCATTGTTTAGGGCATTGATATCCAAAGTGGTCTATATCGACCCGCAGGGGTCGCGATAACCTGCAAGGGGTCCACGTCAGCTGTCAAAAACACATTTGAAGTTAATGAATTAGCAGTAGTAGGTAGGGGGTCTATTTAAAACCAAAAAACATGGCAAGTGGTCTATAAGACCTAAAAGTTTGGGAATCTCTGGTCTAGACCAGACCAACTTTAATAGGATGATGAAGATTAAAAAAAAATTATATTATAATTTATTTAAGTTATTTTTCGAGACTGATCGGTACAGTGGCAGTGACCTTTAATTTTCTGTACTAATTGGTCCCGGGTTCAAATCCTGGTAGGAGCGAGGAACTTTGTGTGATGAGCACGAATGTTTGTATCCGAATCATGGATGTTTAGATATAAGTAAGTAAGTATATCGTTGTACAGTATCCCAGACACTGGGAATCCTAATTTGGGGCTAGACTAATGCGCATGAAAGAAATGTCCGCATTATTATTATTATTTTATCAATATACTCAGTCGTTTTATACGTTACAAGTTTTACTCGCAGCTCCACCTGCGTGACTACACGTACAGTAATCATTAGTAAAGTGCGTTTACCTGTCTATTTGTACATTCCAGTTCAACCACGGAGCAGATTGTTTTGAAATTTTGGGCGAATTAAATTTAATATATTAATATAAAATATAATGTATTCGCATCTATTTACATCAGCATGATTTACATACATACATACAGTCACGCTTTTTTCGTGGCTCTTCGGCGGAGAATCAAACTCCGGTCACATGATTTGTGATGTTATAAATACAAAAGAATCATCTATTCTACCTAACCTTTGGTTTCTTCAATGGCTACAGTTACACTACTGTCTGATAAATAAAACACGAGAAATACAGGACGGTTTACAAACAAAAGATTTACAAGAGCAGCGGGTTGACAATACATTATGCTTGCACAACCCGGTAACGTATCACCGAAACCTCTTGTTAGATTTGATATTTGCAAGTATTGCCTCGGGCACATAGTAACTCGTCTGTTATAAAGTGATTTGTAACAAAAGCAACTGTCGCAACTATCAAATGGCATACTTATGATACAATTTCACTTGGTTATCTCAGGAAAATATTAATTTCTAGTTAAAAGTCTCAGTTCGGTTCTCAATTTTATTTTATAAAAAAATAAAGCTTATGAGCTTGTATTTAAAAAGTAATTTCTGCAACTGCTGATTCGATTCTGAAATTTCATTCACTGATAGGAAGCTACATTATCTATGAATGCTATTGCTTTTGAAAATTATTTATTATGTTTAGAAAGTTTTATCGTTATGAAAAATGTATACTTATTAATAGTTGAATAAAGTTGCCCAATTGTGCTTTTCTAACTTTGAAAAAATCTATGCTATTATTAAATTGTTAAATGTTAAATTTTCAAAAATCAAAGTTATTTAAAAACAAACTAGTCAGATCGACTAATTAAGGGCTTTTGAAACCAAATTCATCAATGTTTGTTTGTTTGTTTGTTCGGGCTTCACGCAAAAACCAACAGGTAGATTTTGGTTAAACTATTATATATAGCCTTAAAGGTCCTATTCCGACTTAAATACTGCGGCATGTTTCATCAAAATCGGTCCCGTAGAAGTGAAGATACAGCTTGATGATTGTTTTAGTAGCCGCCGTTAAGGTACGAAAGCTCAAGTAAAAACGGTTCTTAGGCTTTTTATATAAATCTATGTGATTGTGTCGGGATTTCCCGTGTAGCGGAAAACCGACATTCGCGCGGGCGGAACGTTGGGCGAAATCTAATTGAACGTCAATATAGTGACTGAAACGTTTTCGTTATGATTATTTCTGCAGCTACGAAACTGGCAACGGCATTGCAGCCCAGGAGCAGGGGTATCTGAAGAACCCTGGACAGAAAGATGCTGAGGCGCAGGTCGCCCAAGGCTCATTCGGTTACACTTCGCCCGAGGGAATCCCAATTTCTCTATCTTACATCGCTGATGAGAACGGTAAGAAATATCTCTTACATCTGTTGTATAACTAAAATCATTATTAAAATTAGTATCTAATCAGTCACTGGAACGGACTGACATTAAATTAATACAACATTTTGAAATTCAACATCAATTTATCGGCAACCAGTGCAGTGTGATGTGCTAACTAATAACTTCCATTCTTTACTGAACGCGCTAAGCAT